>BQNB010069804.1:0-31231 GCA_026074375.1 Tanacetum coccineum
CTGTTTTACGGAATTTTGCTCGTCGGCTTTCCTCTTACCCAAAACATGTGGATCTTTCAATAAAGGTATGTACATGATACTTAAGCAATTAGAAACACTCTAAACAAGGTTTAGACTTAGAGATGAGATAAAACAAATCCTCCCATTTTTCAATAAAATGCCAACTCATTATCTTTATCAAACGCCTCTAGCCAACGTTGAAACTTATTTTCCAAACCTAGCATAAACATACTTTAAACATACCATAAAACGAAAGTATTCATTTGACCATAATCCGGATTTACGCTACCTCTAATCACGTAACGTGTTTTACTCCCTTATTGGTTAAACTAAGTCAAAGGTACTTTGCGTAAATGCATCATTATCCTTTACAAGATGTGCTTTCCTTGAGATGCAAAGCACTTAGCTTGTTTAAATCAAGATGATTAGTGATCATATCCATTGTTGATTATCATGGATTAAGTCCTAATGACTATTTGAGTTTGTGGTAATTGAAGGTTAATTATGCTTTGATCATTCCTACCTTTTCTACACTTATATGTTTTATATACTCCCACAGTCTTCTATATATTCCTCACACATCACCTACACCTCACTTCTCACTTAAACATTCCCTAGTCATTTGTTAATCTTGTTAGGTCACAAATATGATAACGTATCACACTTAGAATGGTTTAGGATAATAGAGATTGAAAGAGAGGAATCAAGTCTTTGCAATTTCAAATGTATTAAAAAAAGAGGATAGGAGGGAATGAGAGTTTACAAATGACAATCTTGAATATCTTCCATCTAATGAAAGGTATTTATAGTGTTGACCACATTATACCTTATTCTCATATCCTACTCTTAAGTGTGGTTAATGAGCCTTTTTTTAACTATTTAGCTCACTCATCCTTATTACAATTCTAATAAATGTAAAACATAACTAAAACTAATACAATATAAATAAGACCACTTAGTATCTAATAATAGACACTTTTTAATCCTAACAATCTCCTCCTAAGGGTCAATTATTCTAGGCGTTCCCATCTTTGTTGAAGTGGTCTTCCATTCACATAGCTTTCCCAACGTCTCATCTGATCTCGGTGCCTCAAACGTTCTTTAATGTATTCTTCATAGAACACCATAAATTATGCATCATCCTTGCTGAGAGTTGGGTCTGCATAACCATGCTTCACATCCAGATTTATCTTCTTTACTTCTTTTAAAACTCTTTTCAACGTTGCATCACAAAACTTTGGAATCTCATCAATATCCATAATCCTCTTTTCCTTCTTGCTATTCTCATATATCAAGCCAATGAAAGGAAGAGAATTATTGTTATACGGTTTCTTTTCTTCAATACCAGGGAATGTAAGTTTTGGTGCAGTGAGATTGACCTTCAGTTGATAGCTTTCCAATCCAAGCTGATAATCATAAACTCTTTCTCATATGACACAACTTCTAATAAAGACGTTCAATGACTTCAGTATCCCAGCTTCTCGATATTTAATCTTTCCATCTAAGCACATAAGATACATGTCTTTAATATCATTCTTGTGTAAGTACTTGTAGTCTGATTCTGAGAAGGACTCGTATTCACCATCAGCTCTCTTAACAACAAATTCCTTCATAAACTCTTGTCCATGACCTTGATCATACTGAACTCTGATTACGTCTACAATTCTCTGATATGAGTAGACTTCATCAGGATCTGCTCTTTTCTTTAACTGCCCTCTGATGTAACATTGCTTAGCCCATAAATTCTTCCAATGTTCAACAACATACCTTGCATATATGTTACACCTCTTTATTGGCTTTCTTACATATCTAGTGTTAAGTTCTTCAAGGTCATTCTCTAGGAACGCAAACGCATGAATCTTGTGCAGTGATAGAACACACTTTCTAGTTTCAGAATTCCCATTCTTCATATAAAATGGATTTTGTTAACTACAACCATTGGTGGAGCATTTGTGTCTCTTTCACAGCTTTGGATTACTAGAGCTGGTTTCTTTGGAATCTGCAAAGTCAAATCTTCTTTTATGCTTTCCTAAACTATCTAACTCTCCATGTAACTCTTCGTTTGATCAAGATGGTACTGATGTTCTTCTCCTGAATCACACCGACTTCTCATCGTGTCATTAAGATCATCCTGCATACGCTTTTGATCACTTTATTCCTTTCCCTGACATTTCAGTCAAAAGTTCTAGTGACACTTCTTTAGATGGTACTTCATCATCAGTTGTGTAGGATGTCATAAAACATACAATACACACTATTATATATATATATATATATAGTGAGATGTGAGAGAGAGAGAGAGGGAGAGAGGGAGAGAAAATAGGGAAAGTGATTTCAAGAGATAAAATAAGAGAAATAAAGAAAGAAATATCATATTTGAATGAAATCACCAACCCTCTTCCCTTCCCTTAGGCCTCTATTTATAAGGGTTTGGGAAGCTTCTAGGTTAACCTATGGAGGGAAGATGGATATTACAAGTTATTACATATTCATCCCTAGACTTTGACTAAATTGTAAACTACGACTATGTAACCGACACTTTTCTTGTTTCTAACAATCTCCCCTAAGTGGTGGTTACTACGGCCTTACAAATAAGCGAGGGTCGAATATCTTGGGACGTCCTCCAACATACTCTTCAAGCCTTCTCAGCTGCAACCTGTGCTTTAAAGTCTTATCAATCTTTTCCAGCATCTCGTTTAATCTCTTGATGTCTTTGTTGCTCTAGTCTTTACCATTCAACCTCTTGTTTCCATTACCCAACTCATTCTTGTTCACCATCTCTAGAAAATTATCACGAATCTTTAAAAGTGTACCGTCACAGAACTTTTTTACTTCATTAAGCTTCATGAGGGATTTGATGTTGTGCTGCTCACTTTTTACCGATTCGCGAAGATTACAAAATAGAGAAGTTAGCAAGAATCTACATCAATGAGATTGTGGCGAGACACGGTGTGCCTGTGTCAATCATTTCAGATCGTGATGGTCGATTCACGTCACATTTTTGGCAAGCACTTCAGAAGGCTCTAGGAACGAGATTGGATATGAGTACGACTTACCATCCTCAGACCGATGGTCAGAGTGAGTGTACTATTCAGACACTGAAGGATATGCTTAGGGCATGTGTTATGGATTTCGGAGGCAGTTGGGACACTTATCTTCCTTTGGTTGAGTTTTCTTATAACAACAGTTATCATAAGAGCGTTAAATGCGCGCCATTTGAAGCACTTTATGGGTGAAAGTGTAGATCACCAGTAACATGGGCAGAAGTTGGGGAGAGTCAGCTTATTGGACCTGAAATAATACAAGAGACTACTGAGAAAATCATGCAAATCAAAGAAAGGTTGAAGACGGCACGAGATCGCCAGAAAAGCTATGCCCATAAGAGACGTAAGCCTCTTGAATTCAGTGTCGGTGAACATGTGTTACTTAAAGTATCTCCATGGAAAGGAGTGGTTCGAAGTGGTAGGAAAGGAAAGCTGGCACTACGGTATGTGTGACCATTTGAGATCGTGGAGTGCGTTGGACCTGTAGCCTATCGTTTGAGGTTACCCCAAGAGCTAAGCTGCATATATGACACGTTTCATGTGTCAAACCTTAAGAAATGCTTAGAAGATACAGACTTACAAGTGCCCTTAGAGGAGATCAAGATTGATGACAAGTTGTACTTCATAGAGAAACCCGTCAAGATTGTAGCATAGGAGGAAGTGAGAAAGGTGAATCACAAGGTTGGATTCCATTTGTTAAAGTTTGATGGGCAACTCAATCTGAAGGTGATGGATATTTTCCATGGGAACGAGAAGATCAGTTCAAGGCCCAGTACCCGCATCTTTTCGCCACCTCCTCGTCTGTTGCAGTCGCCAGTTGAACTCTGGTGACCAGAGTTCTCTTAGGGGGATCGACTGTAATACTTCGTAAATTCATGGGTAAATTAAATTTATTATTAATTTTATTCCTATTTTTACCAAATTAGTAAACTTTTATTTTTTACCATTTACCCGATTGTTATTTTTTCGTTCATGTAATTTTAATAGTTGTCTTTAGCTCGTTTGTCTGTCTGAAGTAGTTTATCGATAATTCAGATATTTCATATTTTACCCCTGTGGATTGCATTATTCTAGATTTTAGTAAAATTTTTATTTTATTTTTGTCTTGGTCGTACCTTGCTAAAAAAAAACGCACTTTGAGCTTTTTAAACTTACCTTTCTCTACACTCTTAATTATTATTAATTCTTACATTTATATACACTTAAATAATTTTTAAAAAATAAAATAAAAACAAATATCACCCTTAGCCTTGCCCGTCCTTCACAAGCCCTAACCCAAACCCAACACCCAACTTACCACTTAATTTTTTTTAGTTTCCCAAGCTTTATATCACATTCCATCATTGCACTGCATGCTTAAAACTCTTCATTACCTGCTCTCTCTTCAAACACAGTAAATGAACAAGTCAAGAAGAAGAAAAAAAATAATACTCACTCCTTGGTTTGAATAGCACGGATCCACCCAACATCACCACATTCATACCCATATCGTTTCCTTCTTATTTATTACAAACATCACTACAACTTCTCCATGCAAGGGTTTTGTATCAAGATTGTTGTTTTTGGGGATTATTTCTTGGATTTTTGGTAAAAGAACAAGGTTTAAGGGTTAATACATTGGTGATTTAACAAGATTTGGGGTATTGAAAAAGTTTGATTTTGATGTTTTGCTTGCTTATTTGGTTCGAACCACAAGAGGACCTAAAAGAGGGTCACCATTGATTTTTATCTTGCATACCTACTTGTTTGTTGTAAGTATTTAAAACCCTTTTTAATAATACTTTGATATGTTTATGTTTATAATTTATTTTTGGTACTTTGGAAACTATATGATTAGTGTGTTAGGTTAGTTTTGATGTAAAAATTATGAGAAATAGGTTAGATGTTAGAGATAGGTAGATTTTACGAAGCTTGTGAAGTTTGGTGGAGTTTTGATGAAGTTTGGTTATGTGTCGAAAAGTAAAAGTTAATGCAGAAATTTAAAAAGTGGATTAAGGGTGTCGTAAAAATATATATATTTATTATGCTTAAGCTTTGACATATGGTAGAGCTTGTTCTCGCGATCGTTTTGATATAAGGATTGTCTCGTAACTCTTAAAAACGAAGTTTTATGGCGATCTAAAGTTTTGAAATTTTAAATATAATTTTCTGCACTATTTTTATAAGAATGCATAATCTGCACAGACTGTAAATGGGTCGTTTCGGACACCTTCTGACCCATTTTGGCCTTCAGCTAAATATGAAAGTTGTCCGAAACAATATTTTTTAGTGGACTTGCAAGGATTTTGGCTTAAAAGTGCATAATAAAGGTGATTTTGGTCAAATTTCAGTTCTGCGTTTGACAGCATTGTTTTTAGTAACTAGTAATCTGATACCTTTTCTGGTCTGAACCGGCTTTCGGGCAAAACATAAAAGTTGTTTAAAATGGTGTTTTACATATGACTCGCGAGGATTTAGGTCTGAAAATGCTAAGCGATAGTGATAATTTGAGTCAAAGTTGGTAATTTTTCTAAAAAATAAAGTCAAAGTATACTTGCTGACTTTTAGTCAAAATATGGGTTTATGAGCATTTTTGGATCCATTTAGGCTTGTAAAACTTTATCGAATATTATCTTATGATTAATATAATATTAGGGTGCGTTTGGTCATGTCTCAAAATAGTAAGTTTTGGTTTTCGGGCTATATATATATATATACTTAATAATTGAAGTAGATTGGTTGTTAAAACTATTGGTGCCAAATTTTATACTTTCCTAAAATGGAAACTTTCCAAAAATAGATTTTTTAGAAAAGTGGCGTAACTTAAGTACGAATATTATATTTTTCTCAAAAACTCGTTTGCACTAAATAACTTAGGATATACACACATATGGATTCTATTATGATTTTACTTACATATATATATGACTTACATGTCATTTTATTATATATTTTATTTCTTTAATTGCGCACCATTATTTTAGGTCGCGGTTAGAAGTTCTCATCTTCATTTCTTTCGTCGTTGATATCGTTATTCTCATTTGCTTACGGTGAGTTTCATAGCCCCTTTTTCCTACTTACTTGTTTTATAAAATTTCGGGGGAGATTACATGCTTGATTTACGCATTGGACACAAGTACTTTTGAAATTGTATGCTATTTCCTGATCATTATTGCCTAAGTACCTACATTGTCGCTTAAGTACCCTTTCTTTTATCATGAGCCGTTAGTTACTATGGTAGTAAACGTGAATGTTGTGGATAGATCTATCGGGACTGACAATCCTCGTCTTGGCTGTGGTTTCTAGTTGACCATTGACGCATTTTACATTTGAAGTAATTCATAGGATGTTTGGCATCATCCTCCTCTATCATGGGGCACAAACCTCAAGTACTGGTTTAATATTAATTCATGTTAAGGTTTGGTGTCATGAACTTAGGGCAATAATGCATATTTCTTTTAGACTTGGTGAATTTGTTTCTCTTATCTATATTACATAAATCTTGTGGTCCATACATTATTTATTATTAAACCTATGAATTCACTCAACAATTTTGTTGACTTTTTAGCATGTTTTAATCTCATGTGCTATAGTATGATTCCTGGATGGGAGCTGCGCGGATGTCACTTGGAGGGATCCTGTTTTCATTTTATTTCGATGCAAACTTTATCTTATTAAAACTTATGTCAACTTTCAAATGTTGTGATGACATGTTTTAAAACTTATGAATGTTTCGTCGTTTATGTCATTTTGAAAACTTATGGGACCGATGTTGTAACTCTGATATTTTCTAGAAGCATCGAATGTAAACTTTGTTTAAAAACATCTCTTTTGAGGTCGTTTCGTATTACTTGATTATTGTGCTATGACGTCGCACTCCAAGGTTACCGTTCCGATGTTGTCAGATTTTGGGGGTGTGACATATATGTTTTCCAAACCCCGTTTTTATAGTGTCAAAACTTGTGTTTTTAAGTATCGAAAACTTGCGTTTTCATTTATTATTAACCATACTACTTTCAAATGATTTTAAGCATAATAGTATCTACTTCGTAGAAAATAGTAATAAGACTATAAAAAGACTATATGAAATGCTAAAAAGTGTAAATTTGGAATTTAACGAAAAGACAGTAACGAGTTGTGACTCTTCAAAGTTGGACAAATTTTCTTATTAAAGTGTTAGAAACTTTTTATTAAAATGTTGACTTTTACGAAAAACGTAGTTTGACTTTAAAAGTCAAACTCAGACATGTCCAGGTGATAAATAGTCAAAATAACTCATATGCATATTCATATTTCATTTTCATCAACTTAAAGCATGCATACATCATTTACGTTGCAGTTAGGAATTGCACCATTTCATACTTGATCGTACTTTTGCTATTGCACGATTTGCTTGAGGTAACTTTCACAGCCCCGCTTTTACTCGCTTTTATAAATATTTTACAAATCTCGGGGTGAGATACAGACTGCTTAACGGCATCTTATATACTAGTAGTCCACTGTCCGAGTCCTTACCAATGGAACAAGAACGTACTCGTTGATCCTAGGGTCACCTGCTAGTCCAACTAAGCTCACTAAATCATTGGTAAATATAGGTCAATATTTGTGATCCTATGATTCTAGATATATAAGTTGCAATATGGAGAGCTATCTCGGACTCTTAGCCTACGCCCAAATAACACCGAAGTTGCCGTGCATTAAATATGTAGGTCTAGACCCAGTTAAATGATAGGTCGCATACTTAAGCACGTAAACAAGTATAAATTGATAAACATAATCAACAATCAATGATAAATAAAGCAATCGACATAAATAAATCAAACATTAAATCTTCATAAACATAGCTAAAACCTAAAGGTATCAGCCGATAGTCATTGTGAAAATACACACGGTTTCATATACGAACAATTAAAGTAAAGAAACCTTATCCGAACGCGTATTTGGTTGCGCGAAGATTACAAGAGTTTTCCTATGATCTTGAGGCTCTTTTCTGACCTTTTATGCTCGTTTATTCGTCTCTTGGTCAACTTGGTGGTTTAGGGTTTCACTTGCATACCTAAAACTGAGTTTAGGATTTTGTATTTATAGAGTCTAGAAAAAGGTCGATATACCGTATCGGGCGATGTGAGATACGGTGTATTGGGGATTTCTTGGAATAAGGACCACGTTTGATATCTTTTAGAACCTTCGTGTATAATAAACCTTGGGTACGGCGTATAGAGGCTCTTGGATACGGCATATAGGTCTTTGATCTTCGTGGTTTCTTGTGAAGTGCAGGCACGGATACGCCGTATCTTCTTGATGGATATGACGTATTGAGGTAAAACTAGTTGCTTCTTCTTCGTTGACCAAAGTATTATATACGGGGTATCATTGATGTGGATACGGCGTATTCTTCAAATTCAGGCAATGGTCTTTTTATTCATCAAAGTCTTGGATACGTCGTATAGGTCTAGAATAATATGGCGTATTTGTTGTTAGATCAGTAGACTTTTTTGAACTCTTCATTTAAGCTCCAAAATGTGTGCCTTTTAGCTAATCTTCACCAAGTACTCCATAATTACTGCAAATCTCAAATATAAATGATTAAGTACCAGTTCTTGCAATAATTATATAAAATGGGTAATTTACATGGGATAAATGATGGTATAAAAGTGATGTTATTTGATGTCATCAAATATCCTCCCACTTGAATCCTACTTGTCCTCAAGTAGCCTTTAGAAGTTTATGAAAATGTATCACTAAGGATTTTTTCCGGTTAAGCATTTATTTGATCAATTACAAGTACACAACCAAACACCTCACGAAATAGGAAGATGAAAACACTCAAATCACTCAACTAATATATGTGGTAACATGTAACTAATTCGCTTAATTGCTCGGTCGTGACGAGTATTCTATCATAGGCTTATCAAGGATACACATCTCCACCACTAGAGCTAAGGAGTAACAAGTTTATAAAGGCAAATTGGGTTTTATTTTAAAGGCTTAGGGTTGATCATTCTAACAATCTTTCACCAAAAGTACCACACTAACAAGGCAGCTGAATCACACATACATGGCTGTAACGACGAAATATACATGTGTGTTCGATCACATCCTCATTCGAGTTTAACCAAGGGTTATGATGAAGAATGATATAGGGTATGGATCTTCTAACTTTCACCAAAAGTAATAAATCAACAAGGCAGTTGAATCACACATACATGGCCGTAACGACGGAATAGACATGCATGATTCAATCATATCCTCATTCGAGTAAAACCTAAGGTTAATCATTAGGAAAAGGAAATAAACTGTTGTTAAATAAAAATTTACAAAACAAATAGACTAAGTTCAAATAGATATGGTACAAGTTGCTAGATACTTTTTCTGGACCGTTACCATGATAAAGACTCATGAATATTTACACAAACGTCTTGATCATAGATCAAAAACAACAACCTAAGTTGGCGTTCCCATAATGCGTCAAAGGTCAACTCCCAATCGTCCATAATATACATACTTTACAAAAATTAGTGGCGGTATCTACCACTTTATACAGAACTTTACATTGTTGATTTATAATGCGTATCAACGAATAATCAATCCTTCAAATAATACCATCGGTTTAAGCTTTAACGAAACGACTATAAAAACTTCCTCCTCTTTTTTTGTTGCGATTTTTTTTCTTCTCTTTTTTTTATTTTTTATTTCTTGTAAACCATACTACGAATTTCTACATAATTTCACCATCTTCACGATCACGATCAATCCGGATAATTTATCCATAATCTTCCATATTTCAGATGTAAATAATAATTTGTGAAAGTAGCAAAACATACTGAAAACTACTACTTTTTACATTCCCATTGCATTGAGCAATTTCCCGACCTAACCATGGATGAAAAATTAACACGTGCCCAATTGCATTGTGCAATTTTACTGACCATACCAGAGATAGAAAATTTCCATTCCAATACATGAAATACAATACTTTACACAAAAGCAACTAGCAACCGATTAAGGACTTAATCTAATAGGGTAGGCTAAGGTGTAAAGGTGTAACGAAACAAACATTTGGTGTAAGAAAAAGAATGGACTGGCTCAACAGGTTTTTCCAGGGGAATCTTACTCTAAAAATAAGAGTAAACAAAGGGTTTATACGGGGGTTAACTAACAAGTGTGGTTAGTTAATAACACAACATATAGGCTTTTTGGGTGTATTCCTAGAAATTTACCAGTTTAAACAAGTTACTCCATCTAAATCCATAGTACTCATTATTGTGGTCTCGAATAGATATACCAAGCCAAGTTTTAAAATCTACAACATCACCGACACACTCATATTTTTATGGGATTTGGGTAAACATTTGGAAACGGATAAGTCTGAATCCTCACAATGTCTAGTAAGGGTTATGTGTGCAGGTTATGTAACTAGTAATTTCACAAAAGTATGCTTGAATTTTTTTAAAATTTGAGCATAATTAAGCATTTTAATGGGAAAAATAGAACAAGTAACGTTCTAATTCCCATGCCCCCACTTAAATTATACAACGTCCTCGTTGTATAGATAAAACATTAAATTAAAGAATTAGAACGAGAAACTCCCCTGATGTTTTGCTCGATAGATTCTTCATGTGAGTACATAAACAAGAATGTGTTTAACAGTCGTCTTAAGATTTCAAGACTCCAACACTTCGAGATTTTTAGATTTATAAATACAACACCAACATTGTCATTTTCGTTAAGTCAAGTCCTGTATAAATTCTCAGAAAACAAATGCAATTCTATCTCCGTGTATTCGTTTGGTTAGAAAACAAAAAACAAAAACGAAAAACTGTATAGGAAACGATACGACGTATCGATACCCTATGATATGCCGTATTGAAACATGTAGAAAACAATCTTAAGTGTTGGTCAGTAGTCGAATACGCCGTATCATATTTATGAATACGCCGTATAGACAAACCTGACAATAATGTTAAAATGCAAAAAAATAAAGACTGGATAACGTCCATACATTTAATACGCCGTATCCATGGGGTTTGGATACGTCGTATAGATAGTCTGGGAAGACAGACTCGATAAGAAATTTGAAAATAAATTTCGGGTTGTCTCTCGGCAAGCACTTTTGTTTACAGAAAAGTCTTTAAGTTAGACTTGCCCCAATTTAATCCCATCCTTATAAAACAATTTAGGGTCAAATGGGATGCCAAACGGCACATGCAAATTCTTAATTATAAAAATGAATGGCATCCCTTTGTTAAGATAATTACTAGTCACGATATTAAAATCTAATTCTTTGTTAAAAGTATTAGTTTTGAAAAATTTATTAATCGTATCATGACTTGTTTCCAAAAGTTTATTTGACCCTTGTGTATTGATTTTTATTACATTAGGTAATGGTTTGATAGATAAATCCCCGAAGAGTGTTCAATATCGATTTTATTATTATCTTTGTCCTTATCCGATAAATCATCGGGATAAATTACGTTAAAAAGAAATAGATCATTAAAGTATATAACGTTTTGTCCCTCATCATCACATTCGGACAACGATATTTCATCAAATACATCGATATGTTAAGGACTTACAGTTGGTTCAGTTAAGAAATCTGATTTAGACGTTAAAGCATCGTTGTAAACAATGGCTGAAAATTCTTTCTCAAAATCTTTAAAGTAGCCTATATCATTAAAATAACTGACCGTAAGTTTGGGTGATGGAAACGAATGCATATTGACTTTATCATAATCATTTTCCGAATCCGTTTTCAAATCGTTGACATTAATTATTTTATAAGAAAATGAATTTTTGTCATAAATTACCGTGTAATCTTCATCGTCGGATTCGTCAAACGATATTCTAAAGTCAATTTGATTGTCGTTAAGAGGACCTACCGTGTGTTCACATGAGAGCGCTACTTCAGATGTTAACGTGTCACTAAAAACTATAGCTGGTAATTCAGCTTCAACATATCTGAGGTCGTGAACGTCTTCATCATACCAGATCTTACCATACGTAGCAGTTTCCCAGTTATACACCTTACTATGCTTGCGAGCTTTTTCTTTCTCAAGCCTCACATACTCTTCCATAGTAATGTTGGGGTCGTCCATTTTAACCTGTAATAAATTTGCTAGGAAAGAAAACGATCAAATACCCTAATACGTCATATTCAGTAAGCTGAATACGTCGTATTGATGATAGAGTCGAATACGCTGTATTGGTTTTGAAAAAATTTATACGCAGTATCTAAGAAGATGAATACGCCGTATTGAGTATTCGACTTAGAAAGTTACAGCGAACTGTAACAATGCATAAAACACACAAATATGCAAAAATATACAATGCAGAAAATCAAGCACACAAAATTAAGCACACAAATATGCAAATTAATCTAAACTAAATTATATCTAAACTAAAACACTAATAAATAAGAATTAAACAGCTTCACTCCCCGGCAGCGGCGCCAAAAACTTGACGTGCTGTCGTTGTAGGTTATAATTACCTAATCAAGTTTTACTATTTATATTTTTCTAACTTAACCTAAAACAACACTTTAACGAGCAGTGTACCTGGTCAGTAGTAGTTTCGTGGTAAGTAGGGTGTCGATCACTAAGAGCGAGAGCGTTAATTCTTAATTCTATCAGTATTTTAGTTATCTATGTTAGTACTAAATTAATCTAATTTATGTTAAACCTAAGCTAATGATAAAAGGGGAGGTTTCAGCCTGAGAGACTGGTACAGTTTGGGTTATCTAACCTAGGGTTTTGATGACAAGTAAAGCAATAAACACACACAAGAAGATAAACAAACGATAGAGGAGCGGTCAAACACTAATGTAAGGGAAACATATCAACCATTAATAATCCAATAAAATGTAGGTTTGATTATTTAGTGCAATGAGTGCTTATCTCGAGGCGGCATATCATTCCTAGATTTAGGCGGTACTTCTTCCTAAAACCTAGACACATCGAATCCTGTCACAATTAGACGCATCCGCATAAAACATCCTTTTTGTTGATTATAATCTATCTTAGGAGATTAGTAATGGTGCTCTTACTAAACCCTAGCTCATCGAGACTTTACCCACTTACTGCTTAACGACATCTTATATACTAGTAGTCCATTGTCCGAGTCCTTATCAATGGAACAAGAACGTACTCGTTGATCCTAGGGTCACCTACTAGTCCAACTATGCTCACTAAACCATTAGTAAAGATAGGTCAATATTTGTGATCCTATGATTCTAGATATATAAGTTGCAATATAGAAAGCTATCCCGGACTCTTAGCCTACGTCCAAACAACACCAAAGTTGCAGCGCATTAAATATGTAGGACTAGACCCAGTTGAATGATAGGTCGCATACTTAATCACGTAAACAAGTATAAATTGATAAACATAATCAACAATCAATGATAAATTAAGCAATCGACATAAACAAACCAAACATTAAATCTTCATAAACATGGCTGATACCTAAAGGTATCAGCCGATAGTCATTGTAAAAATACACATGGTTTCATATACGAACAATTAAAGAAAGGAAACCTTAACCGAACGCATATTTGGTTGCGTGAAGATTACAAGAGTTTTCCTATGATCATGAGGCTCTTTTCTGACCTTCTATGCTCCTTTATTCGTCTCTTGGTCGACTTGGTGGTTTAGGGTTTCACTTGCATACCTAAAACTGAGTTTAGGATTTTGTATTTATAGAGTCTAGAAAAAGGTCGATATGTCATATCGGGCGATGTGGAATACGGCGTATTGGGGATTTCTTGGAGTAAGGACCACGTTTGATATCTTTTAGAATCTTCGTGTATAATAAACCTTGGATACGGCGTATAGAGACTCCTGGATACGGCGTATAGGTCTTTGATCTTTGTGGTTTCTTGTGAAGTGCAGGCACGGATACGCCGTATTTTCTTGATGGATACAGCGTATTGAGGTAAAACTAGTTGCTTCTTCTTCATTGACCAAAGTATTATATACGGCGTATCATTGATGTGGATATGGCGTATTCTTCAAATTCAGGCAATGGTCTTATTATTCGTCAAAGTCATGGATACGTCGTATAGGTCTAGAATAATACGGTGTATTTGTTGTCAAATCAGTAAACTTTCTCGAACTCCTCATTTAAGCTCCAAAATGCGTGCCTTTTAGCTAATCTTCACTAAGTACTCCATAATTACTGCAAATCTCAAATATAAATGATTAAGTACCAATTCTTGCAATAGTTATATAAAATGGGTAATTTACATGGGATAAATGATACTATAAAAGTGATGATATTTGATGTCATCAAATATCCCTCCACTTGAATCCTACTTGTCCTTAAGTAGCCTTTAGAAGTTTATAAAAATGTATCCCTAAGTAAAGAGAGTTACATGAAATTACTTCCAATAACACCCATATACTCTTCGAGTTGCTTAACTTTTTCTTCTTGATCAAGAATGAAATTCATCACAAGATCCTCGAATGCCTCTTGGTGTAACGGTTCCAGAGGTAGTTGAGGCATCATGTCGTAGATATCCCAAAGAATGTTCTCCCTTCTCTCCATTACAATGATTGCATCTTTCATGAGCGTATTGACATGGCTTTCCATGACCCCTAATAACTATTTAATATCGAGGTTTTGTGGTCGATGCTCCCTTCTTCTGGTAAGATAGGATCATTCCATCCTTCATCCTCATATCAGGCCAACTCTTTGATATTTGCCCAAGCCTTTTCTGCACTCCTCTTCCTTAGTCAGCCTTCGGCGGCGAAGTCCATTGTCCTTTTCAGGGTGTAATCGATGCGGTCGTAGAATATTTGTACTTGGAGCCAAAGATCGATGCCATGATGAGGGACTTTTTGAAGTAAGTCCTTGAAATAGTCCATTCATCAGATGAGAGCTCTACTTGATTTGTTAAACATCATGATGTTCAATGTGCGGATTTTGCGGTCCTACCCGATAGAAAGAATTAGAGCAAAGAAAATGAGTAGTAAGAACCTCCCATATGAGATGATCCTTCAGAAACGTTCAAGCCAGTAGCTAGCTTGATCGTGAAGAGAAAATTAAAATAAACACATACGCGTTCTTTCCCTATTTGTAATATCAAGGTCAAGTGAGTCCACTAGTTTTAGAAAATCCTTAAGATGTTGGTTTGGATCCTCGGACCAAAGTTCGTGGAATGAGCATCCGTTTTGCACCAACCGGATGGTGTCGGATCGCAGAGGCACCACATTGTTCCCTACGGGGAGCTCAATGGTGTTTCGATAGCCCTCGTGGCTAGGTTTGGAGTAATCTCCAAAAGTACGGATAGGATTTTCGTCTCCCGTGGAGGTCAACAAAAATGAATTACAAACAAATAACATGAAGAAAAGATAGACTACAAGAAAGATAATATACTAAAAATAAAATCTCACTTGATAGGAATCAAGCAAGTAGACCTAAGTTAAACAATGATCAAAACCTAACTATTCCTCATGCAGCGGCTCCAAAAACTTGATGTGCGGTCGTCGTAGGACTTCAATAAAAAGTTTTACAACTCCCTAGGCAGTGTACCTAATCGTTGTAGTGTAGTATAGGTAAGACTCGGGAGTTGTTATCGTTCTCTAAAGGAATAGGTTGGGAAGGCTCGAACAGAATCTAACAAAGGTATACGGGGTTAAGAGAAGATTATTTTTGTATTTTTATATTTTTATAAAAGCAGGTAAATATAATGGTTGGAGATGTTGGTTAGTTTTTAACTAATTAAACTAATAATAAATCTAAACTATTGGTGATAACTATATGGTAAACGAACGTATTTACTTAATCATGCACTACTTCTTAGTTTGCTTCTCCTAATCCTGTTGCTTTGTCACCCTTGTGATGATATGTGTAAGTATTTCCTAAGTCATGAATGAATTACACGAACCTGTCGTCTATTTAATATTATGTTAAGGCAACGCACAAGTAAGGTAGTATGAAGACTATTATAATCCCCCTAAGAGTATATTAAATGCAATTGAAATATCTTAAGAGGTATCAACCATATTAGGGGTAAGGTAGTATAAAGACTGTTACCGATGGTATCCTTTCTACACACTCACGTTTCCCTAGACGTCTATGCCAATTTAATATCTTATGGCTAGTTTTCTAAAGCCTAATGTGCACATCCATCATAAGAAGCAATATTAAAAGGATCTACAATCTAAGTTTCATGCAATCATAAGTAAATACTAATAGATCTAGCCTTGCATGGCTAATAAAGGAGAAGAACAAGAATCTATCATAAAACACATAGACATATTAAGTGATAAAGGATAAATGAACTTCACTTGATTAAGTCATGCAATTGAGGATGTTACAAGAGGGTTTTTTCACCCTCAAAACGAGCCTAAAGGCTGCTAAAATCGTCTTTTAAAACTAGGGTTCGTCTCCCAAATGTTACACCCTAAAACCCTAAAAACGGATTTGTATATATAAGAAAACAAGTATGATGGTGTCGCTTTATGTTCCTGACGCCGTCGTGCCGCCATGGTCTTCTAGGGGTTTTTAAATCGGCTTCACTCTGATGCCATCTAGAATTCCATGACGTCGTTACTTGATAACTAGAATTTCATAACGCCGTTACTTGATAACTTTGATGACGTTGCTTGTAATTGGCGACGCCGTCTCCACCAACTGTATGCTTTTCTTTAAGATAGTTGGTGTAGAGTCGTAGTCTTGTCCGTTTCTTCTCCAATTAAGCCCATGTAATGTGTATTTCCTCCAAAAGCCATCCAAGTGCTAAAAACATAAAAACAAACGATTAAGCACATAATGTGGGCATATTTGCATGATTTAGGGGGTTAAATGACCCCAAAAAAGTGTATAAAATGACACCTCATCAAAACTTCTAAGAAATCATGGGCTTCTCCTCATTAAATGTAACCTGCAAATCAAAGACAAAAAACAATACACCTAGCTTAAAATTGGTGGGATAATAATATACAATGATATGATTAGGGTTTTGACACTACAAAAGCAATAAAGATAGGATGAATGTGCTAATTTAATCGTGGTTTTCTGCAAGTTTTAGGAAAATTACTGTTGGAATTAGATTCACCCTTTGAACAACGATCCGGAGGCCGAGTAAAGTGGAAAATGAATTTATTCATTATTGAGAGAAAAGGTAAAAGAGATATGGAAGTATATGTGTGGTGTGTGTGAGAGAACAGAGAAAAACACACACACACTTTTACAAAAAATGAACTTCACCCCTCCATGGATGTATGGAGGGGGTATTTATAGTCCTAGTGACACACAACTATTGTACTTAGTCATTATTAGTCCCTATGTGTCACGCTATAAATGAACTAATGTAATTCCGTGTTTGTCACCATATTTTAAGGCTAACAATTACAAATTATGAAAATTTTACAAATTTAATTTTTCAAAAATAATAATATTTCGAATTTTACAGTTCTGGAGACGTGACGTTGTCAGGATAAATCCTGACGCCGTCTCCAGGGACTGTGAAAATTCACATTCGTTTTTCTTGGAAAAAATTTTCACAAGGTTTCGTATTAGTCGTTTCCTAGAAAAATACTGTATAAACCATAAAAATTATTCAGCACAAACATATAACTCTAACAAGACACAAGACACACAAGACATTCCTAAAATGCAGGAAAATAAAATGGATTGGGTTGCCTCCCAATAAGCGCTTTTCTTTATTTACGAGTCTTGTAGCTAGACTCGAAGTCACACTCCTTACGTGAGTTCTCCTTCATTACTTACTTTACCTCATTCATTTACGAGTGCAGAACGTCCATCGTTAAACACTTTACTTCTCCATTGTTAAACTCTATCTCTCTCTCTTGGTAGATTTGATTATTTCTTCTCATTCTAAAATTAGCCTACTTACAGTATTAGTGGGGCTACGAGATCTATATCATTCTTGAATTCTACTTTGACTCTACGATGGGACTCAGGGATTTTGAAGAAATTTATTTTATTCTTTCCTGATTTTAAAGTTATTGTCCCTTTATCAAATCTAATCTCGGCTTTAGCTGTTGTTAAGAATGGTGTTCCTAAAATGAAAGGTTTCTCTTATCTTTATTAACATCCATGGTCACGAAATCTATGGGGTATATATAACCCACTATCTCAACTAATACATCCTCAGCTATACCTAAGGGAAAAATATACGAATGACTAGCTATGGAGAGTCTAATGTTGGTTCCTATGGGCTTTTTGTTAGTTAATCTATTATAGATGGAAAGGGGCATAACACTCACATAGGATCCTTGGTCGACTAAGGCATCCATGTATTTTAATCCTCCTGCGTTACATGGTATCACAAAATTGCCTTCCATATTCTCCTTTTTTGTTATTTTCTTCTTGAGGATTGCACTGTACATAGGTCCTACGTGTAACGAATTGTAGGTCTCATGGTCCATCTTACCTAAACGTGTTGCTAGCAAGGAGTCATTATACCTTTGATTACATATAAGACCCTCGATTATTTTCTTGTTGATTTCGTGGTTTAGGTAATACCCTATGGGTTGTGACGTAGGCATCTCCGCTAGTTCATCGATTCCTTCTCCCGTTATCTCATCCCTCATACTCCTAATTTCCTCATTATCAGTTCTGTTTTCCACTTCTTTTTTCACATTGACTACTTCTTCAGGCTTTAGTGTATTTAATTCACTAAGTTCTATAAAGTTTTGGTCAACAGCCTTGTTGTTTTCAGTATTCTTCTCCTTCTCCATTTTAACAAGGGATATGGCATTAACGTTCTTAGTGATGGGGGTGTCTAGCCTCTTCTCTTACCAATACCTTTTCCGGTGTCCTACTTGTTGTAAGTTCTTTCAAAAGCCCAAACATTTCTGCCATTTTGCCGTTGATTTCCTCTCTTTGCTTAAAGATAGCTTCTTCGAACCTTTTCATCCTTTCCATATGTGCTGCCATGTAGCCTTGTACTCGAGTTTCAAAGCTAGGTTCAAGTATTTGGTTTTGGAGACCCAGATGGGCATGTTTTTGAAAAGTAAAAGAATTTTGCCTTGGTGGCTTGTTAAAGTTTTTTAAGCGTGGTTTTAAAGAAATCACCTTGCATATGCTTGAGGAACGTGCGTTGAGCTTGTTTTAGGTGTCGTCCTTGATCCTTTTAGCAAGTAGCTAATTTGGTCTTCGAGCTCAAGAAGTCATCGGTAAGGCGTTTTTGGTGTATTATGAGGCAAAGAAATTGCCTTGACCGGTTTAGAGAAGTCTCTTGGATCATCCCAGCCTTCATGGTCGTAAAAAGCAAGATTCTCTATGATTTCCCAAGATTCTTCAGCGTTTTTATCTCGAAGCTTGCTGTCGGCGACGCGATCAATTTCACTTTTAAGGTGAAAAGAGACATGATCGTAAAAAAATTAGTTTTTGAGCCAAAAATCAATGCAATGATGAGGGACTTTTTAGAGTAAGTCATTAAAACAAGTCCATGCTTTAGAGAGAGATTCAACCTGATGTTGTTGGAACATCAAGATGTCATTTTGAAGTTAAGAAGTCCTTCCCGGTGGAAATAATTAAGCAAGGAAACGAGTAGTAAGATCCTCCCAAGTAGAGATGGATCATGCTGAAAGACGTTCAAGCCAATTGCTAGCTTAATCACAAAGGGAAAATTGAAATAAATGCAGACGCGTCCTTTTCCTATTTGCAACATCAAGGTTAAGTGAGTCCATAAGTTTTAGAAAATCCTTAAGATGTTGGTTTGGATCCTCAGACCGAAGTCCGTGGAATGAGGATCCGCTTTGCAGCAACCGGATGGTGCCAGATTGTAGAGGCACCACATTGTTCCCATCAGGGAGCTCAATGGTGTTTTGATAGCCCTCGTGGCGAGGTCTGGAGTAATCTCTGAGAGTATGGATAGGATTTTCATTTTCCATGGAGGTCAACAAAAAAGATCTACAAAACAAAAGGAACGAATAAAATCAAGTGAGTAGACCTAAGATAAATAAAGTTCGAAACCTATACCATTCCCCAGAAATGGCGCCAAAAACTTAATGTGGTCGTTGTAAACGCAACAAGTTTTACAACTCCCTAGACAGAGTACCTAATCGTTGTAGTATAGTATAACAAGGAATCGGGGGTTGTTATCGTTCTCTAAGGGAATAGCGTGTGAAGGCTCGAACAGAATCTCACTAAGATCTAAGAGGTTGAGAGAGGATTATTTTTGTATTTTTTATATTCTATAGAAAGCAAGTAAAATTCTGGTTTTAAGAAGGGGGTTTTGGTTTTAAACTAATTAAACTCCAATTAAATCTAAACTACTTTGGTAAGAACTCGTATGGGTAAACAAACATATTTACTTAATCATGCACTACTCCTTAGTTTGTTTCTCCTAATCCTATTGCTTTGTCACACTTGTGATGATCTGTGTAAGTATTTCCTAGGTCATGAACGAATTATACGAATCCGCCATCTATGTAATATTTCGTTAAGGCAACGCACAAGTAAGGTAGTGTGAAGACTATTACAAGGCCCTTAAGAGTACATTACATGCATTAAAACACTTAAGAGTGATCAACCATATTAGGGGTAAGGTAGTATGAAGACTGTTACCGATGGTATCCTTCCTACACACTCACATTTCCCTAGACGTCTATGCTAATGTAATATTTTATAGCCAATTTTCTAGAGCCTAACGTGCACATCCATCACAAAAAGTAATATTAAAAGGATCTACAAACTAAGTTTCATGCAATCATAAGTAAATACTAATAGATCTAGCCTAGCATGTTAAAGACAAGCGAAGAACAATAATTAATCAGACAACACATAGACATATTGAAATATTAAAGGATAAATGACTTCACTTGATTAAAACATGAGTATAAGGCTGATACAGAAGGGGGTTCACACTCTAAAAATGACCTTAAAAGCTGGTAAACTCAAACCCTAAGTATATGGTTCGTCTCCCAAAAGTTCCACAATAAAATTCTAAAAACAAATGTGTATATATAAGAAATAGATCGTGATGGCGTCGCAAGAATCCTGACGCCGTCGCTTCGCCGAATCTTCTAAGTTTTCATTGAGGCGGTTACGTTCTGACGCCGTCACATAAATCTTGACGCCGTCGCTTGTAGGTTCTGACGGCGTCACCACAAATCCAGACGCCGTCTCCAGACATTGTACGCACTCTTTGAAAGACACTTCGTGTAAAGCTGCAATCTTGTCCTGTTTCTTCCCAAATTGAGTCCTAGTCACGTGTATTTCCTCCAAATTCTAAAAACACAAAAATAAACGATTAAGCACGTATTTTGGGCATATTTTCATGATTTAGGAGGTTAAATGACCTCGAAAAAGTGTATAAAATGACACATAATCACTAATCTAATGACCTGAATTAAATTGATCAAAATAACATGGAGTGTATTAAGCACGTATGGGGGTAATAATTTGACTTCTTCCCCATTTCTCTATAAAATAAAACTACCATGAATCCCAATCATCCCAAAACTGTATACACTAATAAAAGACTCGACTTAGCAACCACGTACTTAAGCAAATAATTAACTGGGTTTACAAATGAAATAACAATAATGTACTAAAAACGAGTACATATAAGGAAGGCTAAGGCGATTTGGGTATGGGTCTAAACAACGCTCTTCATTAATAATCCGAATCCACTAGAAAATTACGAGAACCTCGAAAAGAATAGGCTCGGAGGGGTGTACTAGGGGTATCTTGCACTAAAAATGAGTGCGAAGCAAGGATGTAGGGACAGTTACATGATCGGGGAGACCATAAGAACAAATACATGTTTAAAATAGGGTTTATCCTCATGCCTCTTATCATTTAGAAAATCCTAATCACATGAATGCGATCTCACTATGCAGTCTCATGATGCATCACTAAAGCAAGTTGTAGAATTTAATACACTACCGGTACACTCTCATATAATTTTAACCGATATCAATGCTCCAGAAAAAGCAACAAAACCACATACTCACGTCAAATCTATGAACGCGACATATATGATTTCTCATTCCTTAACTCGAGCAAGCTAAAGGGAAAACTATCTTAAGCACCAAATATGGGTGCTTGAATTCTTAAAGATCTAGGGGCGAACCTTATATTTTTGGAGTGGAATTTTTTTAAGTGGTAGGGTTTTTGTGCTAGTCATATAATTCTTATCCATGGGACGCTAATAATACTTAGTTTTTATCGGTATGTGTTATAATTTTTTTTTAATTTGGGTCAAAATTACCGTCTATGCTACGTTTCAGTATATTTCCTAATATTTTAAGGACAAAGCAAAGGCAAATGAAGAAATAGTTTTTAAGGCTTTATTTCCCCCTACACTTAGTTTGAAATTGTCCCCAATGTTTTTAAAAGTACCCGTAAAACGAATAAAGGGAAAAGAAAAGGGCAAAAGAAACTAGTACTCCCCTGGTTTTTCTTAATAAATGGAAAAGAAACAAATGATCCCAGCTAAATCGTTATCCAAGGATCGTCCACATGAAACTCCTAAGAACTCCTAGGTTTCTCTTCATCAAATATAACCTGCAAATCAAAGACAAGAAACAACTACACCTGGCGTAAAATCGGTGGGATAATAATATACAACGTAATTGTTTAGGGTTTTGACACTACGAAAGCAATAAAGATAGGATGAATGTGCTAATGTAATCGTGGTTTTCTGCAAGTTTTGGGAAAATTACAAATTTTAAAATTTTTACAAAATTAATTTTCAAGAATTAAATAAATACGAATTTTACTGTAGCTGGAGACATGACGCTGTAAGGATAAATCCTGACGCCGTCTCCAGCGTCTGTAACGAATTTTTTTTCTTTCTTGGAAAAACTTTTTGCACGCAAATCCTATCAGCTATTCTTAAAAAATTACTGCTAAACCACGAAATAAATAACACAATCATATGACTCAAAACTGACACATAAGACACACAAGACGCGAATTAATCTAAACTATTCATTTAATATGCTTGAAATGGTTTTTAGAAACCATATATTTTCCTTTACAATTTGAAGTAAAATACCTTTGATTGTAATTAAGACGAAGTTAAAGATAAAACAAAGCGTGATCACATAATTCAAACATATAAAAATAAACGATAAAGAATTAAAACACACAACACTCCTAAAAATGCGTAAAATAATAATAAAGTAAATAAGACATGCCCGGGTTGCCTTCCGAGAAGCGCTTGTTTTTGTCCGAGTCACGAGCCTGACTCTACCCTTATTTAACAGTTAAAAGGGGATGTTCTCCTATACTTGAGGTCAAGTGTGGGTGATACTAACGGTACACACCATTGTGGTAAGAAAGAGCCTTATGTTGAGAAATTAGTTATTGAATTATATGCTCTAAATGGTGTGTTTCTTTAATCCTACCCTTTTCTAATTCTTTTAGCCTAACGGGTAAATTAAGTCCTTCTCCAAGAAAAGAAACTTCTTTAGATTCTAATTCCCAATCATCTTTTATCATCTCCAAATTCAAAAATTCAACACCTAGGGATCCACTTTGTCCTAATAAACCTGGTTTAAATCTATAATATTTCTTAGGATCATCAATGCATGAGTGATAATAGCAATACACATCCTTAAGGTTGGGTGACACCTCGTGAGGTGAAGGTGGTGTATGTTTGGTCAAATTATCTACTTCCTTCATCCTAAAGCTATCCGGACTATGTGGTTTGATTGGTGGTTCATGGCCTCTTTCGTCTCCTAGACTTATATCTAAGGATGGACAATTAGATAAGGGTTGTGGCTGAGGCTCCAGTTCATCAAAACTAGGAATTTCCCTACAACTAAGAGGAATGTCATGATTATAAGTATTCAAGCCTAAATCCTTCATTTGTGTTTGGTTCAAAGGTTCTACCTCCATTGAGATTCCTATAGTCTCTTCTACTTCTTTCGGGTAAGTCACAGGCGGTGTGTATACCTCAAATTATAGGAGGACTTATGAGGCACTTTGTGGGATTGTATTTCTTACCTCATTATTCATTATACCTAGACTACCTATTGGCTCATCATATGCATTGGTAGAACCTAAAAATGACATACACCTAGGCATCTTAACCATAATTGTCTCAGTTTCTAAATCCTCTTTATATGTTCTCTTAGGTTGTGACTTAGGCGATTCTATCATGTCATCTAACTTACGGGTCATTGCTAGGGAGCTCTTCTAAAAAATTTGATGCATTTGGTTACTTTTCCTAATGGCATCTTCATAGATAGCATTCTTCTAACGTTGATAAATTCCTAAAGGAGGTTCACTGGGGGAATCTCTTATGGTTCTAGGTAACCAACTAAATTTAGCTAAATCAGAATAACTATAACCATACATTTTAAATGAAAACTATATTTACAATATAAACAAGAGGGTTTTTACGAACAAAGAGAACGAATAAAAGATAGAATACAAAAAAGCTAATAAAAAAGAAAATAAAAATCTCACTTACTAGGAATCAAGTGAGTAGACCTAAGCTAAATTAAATTTGAAACCTAACTATTCCCCGACAGCGATGCCAAAAACTTGATGCGGTCATTGTAAACATACCAGGTTTTACAACTCCCTAGGCAGAGTACCTAACCGTTGTAATGTAGTATAGGAAAGACTCGGGGGTTGTTATCGTTCTCTAGGAAAATGGGTTGGGAAAGCTCAAACTTAACGTAACTAAGGTCTAAGGGTTAGAAGAAGATTATTTTTGTGTTTTTATATTTTTAAGAAAGCAGGTAAAATCTCAATTTTAAAAGGGGGTTGGTTTTAAACTATTAAACTAAATAACTAAAATTAAATCTAAACTAATGTGGAAACTCAATAGGTAAATAAACGTGTTTACTTAATCATGCATGATCCTTAGTTTGCTTCTCCTAATTATATTGCGCGTGACCCTTGTGATGCAATGTGTAAGTATTTCCTAAGTCATGAACGAATTACACGAACCCGTCGTCTATGTAATATTCCGTTAAGGCATCGCACAAGTAAGGTAGTATGAAGACTATTACAAGGACCCTAAGAGTACATTACATGCATTAAAACACTTAAGAGGTGATTAACCACATATGGGTAAGGTAGTATAAAGACTGTTACCGATGGTATCCTTTTTACACAATCACGTTTCCCTAGACGTCTTCACAAGTAATAAGAAGCAAGTTTTCTACGCGCACACCCATCAACAAGAAGCAATATAAAAAGGATCTACAAACTAATTCTCATGCAATCAGCCTAACATGTTAAAGATAAGCGAAGAACAATAATTAATCAGGCAACACATAGACATATTGAAAGATTAATTAGATAAAGAAATTCACTGATCAAAACATGGAGTTAATGGCGATACAAGAGGGTTTGTAAACCCTAAAAATGGCCTAACTATTGATAATATTCATACCCAAATAATGACTCTCGAGTTCCATACTAAAAACGAGTTTGTATATATAGAAAAGTAATCGTGATGGCGTCGCTTCACCGAATCTTCTAGGGCTTCACTATGTCGGTTAAGTCCTGACGCCGTCTCAAATTTCCTGATGCCATCTCTTTGATGTTCTGACGCTGTCATAAGTAATTGTGACGCCGTCTTCAGGGTCTGTGTGCCCTTTTCTTCTTCGACTTTGGTGTATAGTTGTAATCTCGTCCATTTCTTCCCCAAATGAGCTCAAGTCACGTGTATTTCCTCCAAATGCCATGTAAGTGCTAAAAATTCAAAAAGAAATGATTAATAACGTATTTTAGAGATATTTGCATGATTTAGGTGGTTAAATGATCCCGAAAAAGTGTATAAAAATTACACCTCATCAACCTTTTGGCAATGAGAGATGCAGCATTCAAGTTTTGAGTGTTACGTTGGATTACTCGTGAAGTTCCCGGAGAAAATTCTAAGTTGTCGATCCTACTTGGAGTGTGTTAATTTTTAGCATGTAAATTTTTGACCATTGCTAATAATACATACATTTGAACATTTAGACGTGATAAAACATCACCAATACAAGTGTGAGTTGCAATTCAATGATTATTCTTTTCGTCTTTGTGATCGATTTTTTAATTTTTATGTAATAACCAAAATGGTTAGACATTTAGACTCGGAGAATATCTATGGTCATTTTTTGATATTTCCATAATCTATTTAAATTCTAATCTCAATCTTATGTTTATGTTTCGGGCTTTATAATTGGAGGGAATAATGAGAATAGACATATTATGAATAATGATTATTTCTCCATTCGAATTCCGCTTATGAATATTTTTGGGAGGAAGACAATTCATTTTCAGGAATATGTTCCATCACTCCTTGTCTTAATCTTAAAAAATTAAATTGTTCGCGTTTTAATGGTTGAGTTAGGATTTCGGCTAAATTACCTTCGAATGCAACTTTCTCGATAGAAATGTTTCCCTTCTGGACATTGTCACAAAGAAAGTGGTGACGTATTTCTATGTGTTTGGTACGAGAATGTTGAACGAGGTCTTTACTTAATTCGATGGCACCTTTATTGTCGCACATTATCGGAACTTCGTCGAGTCGTATGTTGTAGTCGATGAGAGCTTGTGTCATCCGTAGTGCTTATTGACACGCCTTCCTGGCAGACACATATTCGGCTTCGGTTGTGGAGATTGCAAGGGCTGTTTGGTTCTTAGAGAACCAAGATGTCAAGCAAAATCCCATGAATGTGCAAACGCCACTAGTGCTCTTTCGATCGATGTAGTCACCTGCGTGGTTAGAGTCGCCGTACACTATAGCTTCTATATCGGTTCCTTTTTGATACCATAATCCTAAGTGGTTCGTACCTTTATATATCTAAATATACGCTTAACAGTTTCTAAGTGGGTTATTTTAGGGTTTTCTTAAAACAAGCACATAAGCAAATACTAAACATAATATCGGGCCTACTTGCAGTTAAATAAAGTAAACTACCAATCATACCTCGATATTTAGTGCTATCCACATATTCGGCTTTGTTGTCCTTGGTTAGCTTGATCTCCATTGACACCGGCGTCTTGGTTGGTTTAGAATTTTCTAACCCAAACTTCTTTAACATCTCCTTGATGTACTTGGATTGATTGAAAAAGACCTCGTCTTTCATTTGTTTTATTTTAAGACCCAATAAGAAGTTCAACTTGCCCATCATACTCATTTTAATTTCTTCGTGCATGATTTTAGCGAAATCATCACATAATTTTTGACACATGGATCCAAATATAATGTCCTCAACATAAATTTGAAAAATGATAAGGTGCGTTTTTATTTTCTTTGTAAAAAGTGTGTTATCGACCATTCCCTAGCAAACATGCTTTTAGTCTATCATACCAAGCCTTAGGAGCTTGTTTAAGATCGTACAAAGCCTTTTTAAGTTTTTAAACGTAATTTTGTTTTTCAAAATCAATAAAACCCGAAGGTTGATTAACGTAAACCTCTTAGTTCATAAAACCATTTAGAAAAGCACTTTTGACAACCATTTTATATATTTAAAATCATTTGCACAAGCAAGAGCAAGAAGTATTCAGATAGACTCTAGTCTAGCTACCAGAGCATATGTTTCATCGTAATCTATACCTTCTTGTTGATTATATCCTTGTGCCACTAATCTAGCTTTATTTCTGGACACAATACCATTTTTGTCTAACTTATTTCTAAACACCCATTTAGTTCCTATAATTGATTGATTCTTAGGTAGAGGCACTGAATCCCAAACATCATTTACAACAAATTGATTTAGTTCCTCTTGCATAGCTACTACCCAATTTTCATTTCCTAATGCCTCATTGACATTCTTAGGTTCTATGGTTGAGATGATGCAAAAGAGATTACTTTTATTTTGAGCTTGTGATCTTAATGTTCTTTGATTTAAGTTTCCTATGACTTGTTCTAATGGGTGATTTTTAGACTCTTTAATGTTAACAATCTCGTCAAATTCAATAACCTTATTTTCTATATTATTATCTACTTTTACTTTTATTTCTATAGCTTCTTCTTCACCAATATCATCATCCACCAATGGTGATAATTTGATGGGAGGAGGACTTTCATCGAATGTCATGTTAAGTGATTCTTCGACTTTTATGGTGTGTTTGTTCAAGATAATACAAGTCTTGCTATTTTGAGAATATCCTATAAAAACACCTTAGTAAGACTTTGGGTCAAACTTTATGAGATAGTCTTTAGTGTTTAATATGAAACACTTGCTTCCAAACACTTTGAAGTATTCTAAAGTAGGTTTCCTACATCCATGATGACGGTCTGATCTACACCTTTTTAAAATATATAATATATAAATATAAAATACTTATATAATATATAAAAATAGGAAGGTAAGAATCAAAAAATCACAATTATAGTAATCCGGGAGTATGATTCCCGGGTCGTTATCCCGAACGAGGAATGCAATTAAAAGTCAAAAGTCATTTTGAGAATCGATGCTTGAATGGGATAAGATTGATATTGGTTTTCTAAAAGTATGAGAAAATTAAGGTAAAAACTTAAAAACACTTGAGGGAAGACTAATTTTAACGAAAAATGCAAAACGGGAATCCAAAATGGGACCTAAAAACCCTAAATTAACAAAATAAAGTCCTAAATTGATCTTTTTGGTTTTTATAAGATTTAATTGACTAAAAAACTAGGGCAAAGGAAACTAGACCAAAAACGAAAGAGTTTTAAGCTAAAAATCACTAAAAATATGAACGGGAATCAATCTCGTTCTTTAAAAATTGAAAATTTGCAATTTTAACCCTACGAAAGCAAACCTATTTTTCCTAGGTTCTAAATGTTAAAAGAAAATTTTCCAAAAAAGAATTATATTTTTTTGACTTTTTTATGAATTAAAAACGATTTTAAAGAAATTTAAATATAAAAAATACTAAACGTTTTATAAAAATTCTGAAAAAATCATGAAAAGTAGCTTGAATAGTGTAGAATCTAAGAAAAATAAGCTTGTGAAAATAACTTATCGAATAAGTTGTGAAATAAGCCAAAATAGCTTATTATACAAAAGAACTCAAAATGTGTATAAGTATTAACTAAATGAACATTCTAACGGATGAGCTATTGATTGTAGGATCCCGTTAACACTTTACTTCATACAATCGATCACGAAATCGGAACTAGAAATGAGAAAGAGAGAGTTGTTCTAGAGAGAGAAAGAGGAGAGAGAAATGAGAGAGAAAAGAGAATAGATATTTTTAGATATTTTGAACAACTTCAACAACTTACTTTTCCAAGTGGAAAAGTTCCTTATATACCCCGACACTTAAAAGTGACGCGCGGGATATTTAACTAGGACCCGGGCTCGGGTTTTGCTTGGGATTAAACCCGAAACATATACAATATTAGATTAACTATCGAGCCCGATTCTCGATATTATACTATTACAACATTAACTAATTAAAGACCGAAGCTCCATCGTAGAGTGACCGAACTTCCTTGTTCGACTCAATAAATTGAGGCTAACAATCTCCCCCGAAGTGAGTTCATTGATGACACTCCTTCATGAGATCAGTGAGATTGCTTTTGTCGTTTAAGCTCGAGTGTTCTTGGTCTTTCTCTTTGTTATCTGTTGTAGGCTTGTTCCTTCATGCTTTGCGATCTTGACTTTGAGCCTTTGTCATTGTCTTTATCGTCTTTGCCATCTTGCGATCTTATGTCTTTGACCAACATGCTCATACTTTTGCATTATCTTGAAAGCTTCAAATCAGAGTTAGCGGAAGTCTTTGTCTTTAAATCTTGAGCTTTCTAGATAGTATGACTTCGTAGATTGAGCATTTGAATGGGATTGAGGTTGCCGTTACCACCGTTTGACCTGCAGGTTTACGTTAGTGATAAACGAGAAAATTGATTTGAAAATCAATCGACGTGTCACTCGTTAAAGAGTTTTTGTAACACATCGAGAGTGTCATGTTTTTATCAAAATTCATCAACCGTCAATTCATTTACTGGACCAAATCGATATCCAGTTGTCACAAGTTTGATTCATATAGAATCTCGCAAGTCACCTACCGCAGTGCTGTTTGATGATGACACTGGAAGGATTTCCATTCGTCATTGTGAATACTAAAGAGTATCACTCTGAATGTTCTGGCAAATATCACAATGATATTGCGTAGGACTCTTGATAACAGCTTGTGAACCTGATGATGTTCAACAAGTGTTTGAAATGGAATGTGTCCTAACGAGATTTTGATTGATCTCTTGGCTCTAGACTCGATTAGTGCATTTTGGTTTTAGTACTCGGAGGCTGGAGCAGTTTGCCACCTATTCAATATCAACAATCTCGGAGTGAGATGTCAATAGATAACGTGTGTATCTCCGTGACAAATGAGACAAGTTTCTGTCGAGAGAAACTCGAATGGCTGGGAAGGGTTGTGCATTGCATCACTGGGTCCATGATGTCGTTTTCAATACCAGCAATCATCTTGTGATTCTGATAGCATATGTATTGACCCGGTTTCTGCCTTAAGTTGTGTGGAGGGCTTCTTTCTTTAGACCCTTTATCCATACATTTCTTTTTCATTCTTCAACGCCTTCAATGCTTACCAAGACGTCATTACCGGCATTATTCCCATATACATTCATCTCCAATCATACCTAAGGACTGCTATTTCTAACTTTGGATTATCCTTGGGTAGATCCTCCGGTTCTGGTTGGATCATAGGATTGATTCCTAACCTAACCACCTTATGACTTCAGAATCGTCGTGAAATTAAGATGTTGTTGGGTATAAGATCGAACCATAAAACCTTTTCTTACTGTTCAGCACATTGAGTCGATTAGATCATATTTTAATTACATTTTCTCCCCTTATTTTAAATAATAAACACTTAGTTTTTGAAATACCTTGTCTTATTGTAGGATCCCGTAACACTTCACTTCATATCTTTAAACACGAAATCGGAATAGAAAAGAGAAAGAGAGATGAGTTGTTTTCTTTAGAGAGAGAAAGAAGAGAGAGAGATGAGAGAAAAGAGAAAATGGAATTATTAGAATATGAAAACAACTTCAACAACTTACTTTTCCAAGTGGAAAAGTTCCTTATATACCCCGACACTTAAAAGTGACGCGCGGGATATTTAACTTGGACCCGGGCTCGGGTTTTGCTTGGGATTAAACCCGAAACATATACAATATTAGATTAACTATCGAGCCCGATTCCCGATACTTTCCTATTACAACGTTAACTAATTAAAGACCGAAGCTCCATCGTAGAGTGACCGAGCTTCCTTGTTTGACTCAATAAATTGAGGCTAACAAAGATTTTGTTTAACTTCGTGTCTAGGCGTTT
>BQNB010069805.1:0-33357 GCA_026074375.1 Tanacetum coccineum
TAGATCTTAAGTTCAGTGGCTATTGGGTCATGAGGAACGAACACATCATTAACAGGCAATACACATACACTATTTAGAGAGGAAGATGCACAACTTGGTACACCAGAAATGTCATTGACCGACAAATATTGTTCATTATCCACATCTGCATCAAAGGTGTTGCCCTGTTCACCAGCCAGAAAGAGTAGTTCCTCTTCATCCAAAACTGCACCATTCTCTTATGCTTGCATCAGCAACATCTTGTCCTTGAAATAATCAGAATTCTATGGACGCTTTGGCTGAGTATAGTTTATGTCCAACTCCATTACAATTATAACACTTGACCGGTTTCCCTAGACCTGCATTGGCATTCCCAGCTCTATTCTGTGCACCCCCATTTCCTGCTGTACCATTTCCCCGAGCCAAATACCTCTGATTCTGATTCTGTCACCCTTGAACATTCTGAACTACTACCCGACCATCTTGAATAGTTGCTTGATTCCTGGTGTTAGATGAGGTTCGAAGTTAATTGTTGGTCTGAGGAAGCGTTGCTCTGAAGGATTAGGCCAGGAGCGCCATTTGTTTGGTTAGGTTGTCAAGTATTTCATTAGTTTGAGTGTATCCGGAGTCAATTTGTGATGTTTTAGGGAATTGTGGATATTGTGGTGATTGAGGGTTTGTTGATGAAGAGGGATATTGATAAGACTGGAGATGTGATGATTGGGCATGAGGTTGGACCGTTGACACAAACGCAAGTTGATCACTCGTAGCAGGAGTGATTCTCTCAATAATCAGCCGATCTTGTGCAGCATGCTTCTCATGTTGTTTTAAGTATGCATACAGTTGTTCGTGATTTGTCTCTTTCAGACCTTTGTTAAGTTTAACGGCTGTCACGAACCTATCCCATTCAGGTGACATATTGTTTACAAACTTGGAGTTCAGTTGAATGTTAGGCATTGTCATTCTGATATTCCAAATGTCGTTGACCAGCTTGTGAAAGCGAACATAGTACTCATTGATGTTTTCACCTGGAAGCATCTTGAACCTCTCAAACTCATCGTACAACTGAGATTCTCTGTCTTCTTTTATGAGCTCAGAACCTGCAAGAAGCATTTTGACGTTGTCCCAAATTGCTTTTGCTTCAATGTTGTGATTGATGAGCTTGTAGATATCTTTGGGTAATCCTTGAAGCACAATATTGGTGGCACGGACATCTGCATCGTATCGTTTCTTCTCCGTGTCACTGAGATCCTCATATGTACGAGGCCTTTCTGGTCCAAGAAGGACACCTCCCTCAGGGGTAGTTCCGAGTGTATCCCTTGTGGTTCCAAGCTCAAATGGTCCTTGATCAATCGACTGAAGAATTTGCAATCCATTTTCCTTTCCCCTACAGTACAATCGGATTCGTTGTGACCATGATTCGTAATCAGTCCTATCGAGCATAGGAGGGCGGGTATCGGAACCGGCCGCTTGAATATCATCTGAATTACTGGACATGGTTGATTACTTGTATTATGATAAACTTTGGATCGGTACAATGATTAGTGATTGTATGTTAAAAGTGATGATTGTTTGTTGATTTAGGTGATATGTTGTTTGTTTGTGGTTTGGTTTGGTTTAAATAAGTTTACGAAATGTAATACACAAGTCTCAGTCTGGAAGTTAAGACAAAACGCAATGATGAGTCCTAGACAAAACGCAGTCTAGAAACTTAGACAAAACGCAATGGAGAATTTTTTTTGCCAGAGATTCTTTCCACCAAAACGCAATAAGGGTCTTCAACTTTAGACAAAACGCAGAGCCAAAACGCAACCCCTAATAAGACAAAACGCAGTACTGTTGTACTTTACAAAACGACAAAACGCAGTGTACTTTTCTGACAAAACGCAGGAAGCAAAACGCAACCAAGAAATTGCCAGTGAGACAAAACGCAGTCAAGAAAAATACGAACTTTTTCACCTAAAAACACCTAAAAATCACCCTTTTGAACGTTTTTGCTTGGTTTCTTTTGCACAACTTGATCCTAGAAGGTTATAACAACAATAAAAACACTAACTTTAACACCACAAACGTGAGAATCAAAGAGTGTCAAGAAAAAGACCATAAACCTTCAAAAACCAAACTTTTGATCTAAACTAACCAAGAAAACGCACACACAATCTATCTAATCATCCCATGAGCTCTGATACCAATTGTAGTATATTGGATATCATAACACAAGCATAGATGATTGGGTTGGCCAAATTATCTAGGGAGAGAAAATAGGTGGGGGGGGGAGTTCTAGTGAGAGAAAAACACCTTTAGTGTGTGTATTATCAAATGAACAACCAACCCCTTCCCATGGCTGGAAAGGGGTATATATACATGAGTTTTGTGCCCCTAAGTGGGCTATGGAGTGGGCTAACATGTGGGTAAAGACCAGGCCCAACACCATAAGTCATACGGTAATTAAACGATTACTATTAAGGCTACGAGCTAACCTATGCTAGACATTACACGGGGTGACCGAGTCTTTTATATGGATTTTCATAATCCTAACAAATCTAAATTCGTCATGATTTGCAACCATGTCAGTAACTAGTGCACCAATTACATTTACAAAATTCACTAGGCTTACACTCGTGTTACCATTAGTAAACTTGTCAATACAAAACAGTTAAGAACTGTTAAAATAATTTGGTATCTAATAAACTCGACTTGGTTTATTTAAACTTGTACCAAATCCGATTCAAAGGAACTCAAATTGGTTTCAATGAATCAAATAGATCAGTTTAATAAAAACTCAATCTTGGTTTCAAAATAAACTAATCTGAACACCTGAAAGATCACACACAAACATTTAAATAAACTGTTATAAACCGGTATCCAAGAAATTCAATCCTGATTTCTATAACCTTGTACCAGATCTGCTTCAAAGAAACTCAATCTTGGTTTCAGTGAATCAATTAGATCAGTTTAACAGAAACTCAATCTTGGTTTCAAACTAAACTGATCTGAACAACTGTTTTTAAAAAATCGTTATAGATCTGCAATTCTAAATCTGTACATTAAAAATCTGTTTATTAAAACTAATTTCCAAAGAAACTCAACTTGGTTTCGACAGAAAACAGTTTATAATTATAAAATCTGTTAATAATAATTAATTTAATTTAACAAAAGTGATTTTAATTATGTTACACAGAATCTGTTTTAAGACTGTTGGGAAACTGTTACACTTTTATTAATAAAATCAAATTTTAATATCATAAATTAAATTAACAGAAAATAAATAACAGAAAATTAAATAACAGACAGAAAGGGGTAGAAGCAGAAGACAGACACTATATAACGATAAGTAAAAGCAGTAAAAAGTCTTGGAACGAGGCTCGTGTTTAACACGATTCCCTTAAAACAGATTCGCCGTCTGTTTCCCAGGGTACAACGTCCAAAGCTGTTGTACAGCCGGACCTGACAAACTTGCCTGAAAAATCACGGAAGCAGTCGTACATTTCTGATCGAAAGGATTGCTGGAACTTGATTTCTATGGAACTGCATATTTAGTTGTGTCTAAAACGAATGAGACTAGACCTCTATTTATAGTGAAAACGTTGTCTTGTTTTCAAGATAAAAAACTGCCTAACTTAAGCAAATCTTTTATTAAAAAAAACATTTGCATATCTTTTAATGACACAAAATATTATGTACAAACTTATTTGATAAGTTTAAATCTATTCCTAAAATAGATTTCCAGATTTTGTGTTTCACGTGTCTCACTTTAAGACACAATATCTCATTCATATTATCTTCATTTTGGACATAAATATATATTACATATACTATTTTTCCAACATGACATTATTTGACAGTTTCAAGGTTTTTGTAATCTTTGTATTGTAAGTTGGAATACTAACAAACATGAACTCGTGCGAGAAGAAAACCATTTGCTACAACATTTTTTATTAACCATATATTCAATTAGACATTATTATATAACTATTTTAGCAAAAAAAACCATCAAATACATGCTTTAAAGTAAAGGAAACCATGGATGAATCACTTAACTCGTCCCACAAAACAAGACCAAATTGGACTAAATAAATCAACACTAGACAAAGGAAGTGAGCTACACGTATCACAACTTTGTAATCATCACCTTTATTAATACCAAAAAAATGTTGCATTAAAATAATGTAAAAAGCATATCTACGACATATATTTGTGCTATATAAAAAGATGATCAAATGTATAACAGTAAGTAAATGCACTAAACATAATTAATTTGTTTAAAGCACACGTCGACACGATAAATGAAAAAGATAGTTGAAACAACTTATATCAATATTGTGCTCGTTGTTAAATATATAAAAGTATAGTAATAGACACTAGGCTTAATAAAGCATTCTTCACGCGTAAACAGAGAGGATGCGTCATTGCTGCTATAGGTGCACCAAATATGCGTAAACGGTAAAAGTGAAGTAAGAGGATTTGAACCTTTGCATGTCGATACCAAAAACCGATGTGTTTTATGATTGATTTGATGAAACAGGTGGCAATAACTAACTACTTATTCAAGCGAAAAATTTCACAGTGCCCATTTGGGTTTCGTGTTACCTTGAAATGACACTGACAATTTTTTTTTCTTCAAAATACCCATGTAAATCGCGCCTCCCACCCAGCATCTACATTTGTCCCCAGTGTCAGTCCATTATGTTGGTATTGAAAAAAAAAAATTAAAAATGTAGATCGCTCCCCCCCCCCCCCCCCCCCCGCGAGTTACTTAAAATCTGTAATTTTTCACGAGTCGCGGTTAGGTATAAATATTAGGGTTTAGGGTATGGTCATGCTTATTTTATTGATCTCGGGACAATGTTTTGCGTACGTATTTAGATACTCAAATGTTTATTTAAAAAAATTTATTTTGGTCATTATATTGTAGTCTTGATAGCTCTACTTAAATGAATAAAATTAATAAAAATAGTTTTAATATGCCTAAGTACATGGTGCCAAAAATGTTCAGTTTTTTCATTTTTTTGTAAAATTTTAAATTTTTTTTACAAAATTTTAAGAAAATCTAAATTTTTTTAATATAAAAGTTGGAAATTGAAACATAAAAGTTGCAGGTATTCCCATTAAAAAGCATACAACATGGAAAAACACCAGATACATGGGGCCAACCTTATTTTAAACGATATGAAAACATAAAAAACAACACACACAACGACACAACATGGTTATCAAACTGGTGTTAAGAATAATGGTATTACCATGTCACTGTATTTCGCCATCAATTGACGTTTTTCTTTCATGGCTCATTCCTTAGGCAACTCATCCCTGACGCTTTTTCAAGTATAACACATTTTTTCCATTCCGCCCCAGTCAAGCATCCTAAGGGCCGTACTTGCCATAGTCAACAAGTGCGTGATCGTGCAAGAACACAGATTGTTAATTTCAACCCGTAAACGACCTAAACCTATCAGCAAAGCGATGCAATCAAGGCTAAAATTTGTTCCTCAAAATAGCTACTTCATCATTGCTTCTGTCTTAGTTTCATAAGGAACAGTTACCCTACCCTAACCTTTTTCTGGGTTACTAGCCATTGTGGAAAATGAAAAGATAAAATTAATAAGTTGTGTGAAGGAAAAAACTATTTGGTAGAAAGAGTGCTTAAAATTGTGTCAAGTTAATAGTCAATAACTTGACAGATCTTTATAAACCGCTGTGTAATTGAAGTGATAGACAACACTGTCATAAGTTTTCTTATATGTTTACAGTTAAAAAATTTGTGTTGCCAAATCATTGTAAATTCACAGGAGAAAATGTGCAGTGATAGACAGCATGTTGATTGAGTAGTTTTTTTGAAGCATATCTGAACAAAAAAAGTAATTGGATTCATATAATATATGAAAAGAACATATATATAAGCATACAAACCACATACAATATATTTGATTGGCAACCTTCTTTAACACAACTGAAAACAAAACAACAACAAACAATAGGAACACACATGGTTGGCCTTGTGGTATTTAGCAACAAAATTTTATAATCTATATTGCCATGTAATTGTAAACGAAGTTTTGCTTTGCAGAAATGCTTCTCAACAATTGTTGTCTTGTTCGTTAAATGATGTTTGAGTACGGATATCTGCATCAAGTGTCATTATTAAAGCATGTAATCCGTCGGTATTTACGGCTTGTTGTAAGGCAAGATTTTTGCAACCTGTTATATGTAACGAACGTATATTCATTTTTCCTCTATATATACGAGTTAAGTTGCAGCAACAATTGGATCGCTAGTGTTTCCTAGTAGCTTGAATCACCCTTATGTTATTTTTGAAACAATTGCTTGACGTGTCTCATTTTCTCCATAAGCCATGTAGTATGTTAGTGGAGAGTAGAAGTGTGTTATGATACGACAATTTCCAATAATGTATATGAAAGCCTAGTTTGATTATAGGGGAATAGCATGTGAGGTCTGTGTCACGAGACTGAAATAGTCAAAAAAAACACTGACAAATAACGATAATTATTAGTCTAATTTCATTTCATTCAACACGCAGTTAACAACTATCATTCACATTGTTTAAAATAATGAAAAAGATGAAACAAAAAAGTGTACATTGACACATCATTGTTAATACATATTGAGTTACATGAATATTATTACAAATGATTCTTCAAATGTTTTTGTTGAACTTGTTTTTATTTTTCCGTTTCTGCATTTGATGTAGATAGCTTAGTGGTTCATCTTCTTGTTTTTTTTGTTCTTCTGAAATGATACCTCCGAATGATTCTTTCTTTGATCTATTGTTGTGAATGAACATAGAGCTTAGATCTATCTTATGACATGAACCCTTGGTTTTCTCGTATTCAAAACGTGTTCTTGTTCCGCCCATTCAACCATTTGGTCGGAAGTGTAATTATTTTGTGTTTCCTGCCTTATAATTCCTTCATTTTCACTTGAATAGTCAGTTATGACATGGTTCATCATTTCTGCCAAGCTAGAATTAGGGAAAATGTATTTGTGTATAACAAAATTGACACCAATATGGTCAATGTAGATTTCCAATTTGTACTGCGCTGAACATATATTAAACATGACATGCATATCATAGTTGTTTCTAAGCTTAACGGTTACTGAAAATCCATTGTGTGGTATTTTGTAATAAAGAGCATGAATCTTTATACCCAAAATATTAATCAAATATTGTTTCAGATCTTCTAGTTTCAATCTTGGAATGTTGATGTCGAATGTTCCACCGTTGACGTACATCGTGTTATTTGTGTGATCGAGCATCAATTTACCATTATTATGAACCACAAAATTGAAAACGGTTTGCATGTAAGGTGTAGCAGGTTTTGTTTTATTAATAAAACCTAGTTCACCAAGTAATTCATAGTAATCGAATTTTTTTTCTTTCTTTTGTCCATTTGATGTAGATAGCTGAGTGATTCTTCTAGTTTTATTTTAGTTTCTTCAGAAATGACACCTGCAAATGATTCTTCCAATGAACCATTGTTTGGAATCAACACCGTGCTTAAATCTATTTGACTATGAGAAACGAAAATCTGGAGCTTCCAGCAACTTTTGCAATGTCATACATAACATTAGTATGATAATCATTTTTAATTTGTTTCATACCTGATAACGTGTAGTATGGTGGCAACATGTAATAAAGAGTAGTGAATCTTCTCGGTATTTTCCATGTTAGATAGCTAACCATATCTTCAAAATCCATTTGAAAAACGCGAATATTCAATACTGAACCATCTTGGTATGTTAGGGGGTTGAGTTTAAATTCTCCGTTGTGGTTTACATCAAACTCGAAAGTAGTATTTGATGACGTCGACATTTTTGGAAAGTAAGAAGTGTTAATTGAAATAAAAATGTTGAAAATATTTAGTTGTATACATGTCTATATATATTAGTTGGACATCAAAAAGTTGATAAGTCTTTTTTGTCAGAATATATCATTTTATTATTGTTGCACACTAAAACAAGGAAATTCAATGGTACAAAAAATGATAAAAAATTATTTCTAAGTAACTAGTCAAATAACTTTTTTGAACAAGAAGGTTTTTCTTGATTCTCTGTTTTGTTTTTCTCATCTTTGTGCTGCTCTGCGACGACCAGTGTGGATAGCTCCACCCGAGAAACGTACACATGTAGTCGGTTATGTTGAGTATACATGAGTATCCTGTCCCGCTCTTGTATAGCATCAGCCAATGGTACAAGACCTGAATCAAAACTACAATTAGGTTTCTTTATATAAAGAAACGTTGGGGAGTTTTGATCGTAACCCAAATTGTTTGTTAATATTAATTTAACTTGATCTGTTGAAAATGTGTCCAACTCTACCGGATCCACTGTAGCAACCATCTCACCAACAAATTCTCTTCCCGGCGGACTAGTGAACCTTCCATAATGGTGTAGTAGGACCTTAAATGTCATTTTTTGAAATTTTTAATGAATTAAAGAAAACTTTAATGTTGTTGTTCAAGCTGAACCACAAAGTATGTGGTTTATATAGTGTTTACTGTTTTTTCATTTACTGATTGAGTTGTCCAATATGTCATTGATTTGTCATATCCATATCAAAAATCGCGTAAAATACATAGTGATCAACACAGTGTCAGGGAGTTGTCAAATCAATGTTTATATTTGTGATTCAGTTGTTAATTGTATTTTCGCTATTAAGTTTAATTGACAATGAAATATATTACATCATTAAAATCATACATTATAATTTAACAACAAACCAACATAAATCATAAAAAACACACAATTCTTTATTGCCCAAAATAGTTAAACCAACTATTTGAACCATTTGTGTTTAGATCATCTAGATGTTGCACATCATATTGCTGAGAATTATATTGTTCATACATCTGAGATGATTCTGTTTGATGTCCATCATATGCCTGAGACGTGTTTGTGAAATGTTGGTCGTAAGGTTGTGTTGTGTATTGGTTAAAAGTATGGAAAGTGTTGTCATAGTGTTGATTTGGGTCATAGAATGATGGTTCGTTGTTTCGTAGAATATCTTGAACATTCTGTGTACGAATGTTTCCAGGCGGTTCAACGACAAAGGGTTTATTGCATTGATCACGTCTGTGTCCTGCCTGTGTGCATCTGCTACAATGGATTACTCTTGGCTCCTCTCCTTGAGACTGTATACGCTTTGTATTTTTAGGACGACCGGGTTGTGGGTTGTCCATGCGAGGAGGAATAGCTTTTTGAATATTTTGTGGAAATTCCCATTGTTGCATATTTCCAAGGAAATGAATTGATTCTGAATAAGTGCCTTGATATTTTGGTTTTTTAAACCAATCTGATACATATTGGACACAATCCGTCAAACCCAAAAACCGTGTCACAGCGATTACGTGACCACACGGAATCCCTGAAAGCTGCCATTTACGACATTCACAAGTGCCTGCTTGTAAGTTGACTTCACGAATATATTGACCGTCTGAAACTTCATATTGATATTCGTTGACACCTTTAACAACCCATTTTGTGCTTTTCATGCTTTTTTTCCCACTTTGTGTGCTGCCCAGTCAGTTATTTCGTATGTCATGTTTGCTAAAAGAATTCATAAACTAGAATCAATATAGCAATTGTTATTCAAAAAAATAGTTGTAGATTAGGTTTAGAGAGAGAATAATACCAGCCAGTTTTCGACGTTCATAGTACCATTGTTGCACCATCGCACGATACGTCTCTGCTAACTTTAACACGGGCTCTTTTCTATATATCACACTGCAAGCATTGACAGACTCTACACTATTTGATGTCATATAATTATATCGAATAAGTGGGCAATGCGCCCTTGACCATCTTTCAGGACGAGCGTCACAAAGCTTTTTGTATGCATCCGGTTGAACAATTTGTAGTAGGTTCATGCTGGCTGCAAAGTCTTCTCGTGTATATGCCTTGCATATTTTCCAGAACAAATCTTTTCTTTTTTTGTTTTTCAACGATAGGTTCATCATAAGATGACGACAACATATAGCATGAAATGCTAAGGGGAATTCATTTTGTACTGCCAAAGCTATAGCAGCATGCCTGTCAGAAATGATTAGCAAATTTGGGTTATCACCAATGCATTCTCTGAGTACGGACATCCACCATGACCAACATGGACCTGTTTCCCCTTTGCATATACCAAATGCAATTGGCACAATCTGATTGTTTCCATCCATGGCCACAACCACCAGATTTGTTCCCTTGTAGAGACCCTTTAAATGCGCAGCATCGATCATAAGAACAGGGCGTAGATAATTGAGGAACGTACGAATCTGAAATAAAACATTATAAACATACTTTCGTGATGTAGTATAACTATATTATTTAGAATATGTTAGCATCACTTACAGAAGCACCAATGGCAATGAATAACATCTCGAAAACTCCTTTTTCGTACTGTTTTTGATACGTGTTATTGGTCCCTTAGATCATTTTTATGTTCAAGGTTTATAAAACAATAATACGGGAGCATTTTCATTTCAAATGCGTCATACGTGAAACCCCTTATCTGTTTGTATACCGTAGTCTTTCGCTACACCAGCTTGTTGGTAAGATATATGTATTTTATATTCTTCCAAAATATCTTTTTGTATATCTTTCCCTCTTAAAACTCGCGACCTATCTTGTAATTTTGGAGTGAGAAGGTGAGCAATTACCTTTTTGTTTGCGTTTCGATGGTTAGGATATGTTTGAGTTTTGGGACACGTGTGTGTATCATCAAGATGTGTAATGTAATATTGACCTGTATTATTCCATAGTCTAGCCCGAAGCTTCCAATCACATTGGTTAAACTGATAGCATTTTAACTCACACCTACCCGGGCCTGACCTATCTACTAAAAATTGGAACCTATCGTTTAAAGCTTTCAACCTAACAGCCAACACTAAAGCTTCTTTATTGTCAAAAATATTACCCTTTTTAACTTCTGATTGTTGACTATACCTGTTTGAAATGATAGGTTTTGACTTGTAAACCTGTGGTAATATGGAATTTCACATGCTTAAATGACATGAAAGTAGTTCCATTAAATGAAAGTTGTTATGGGGGTTTTCATCTACCCCATCATCAGAATCATTATTTTCATCTACGTATGCTTCGTTTGATCTGAAGGCAAATGAGGATTCTGGATTTGTGTGATAAGGCTCATTTTTACAGATGGATTCATTCATTTGAAAATAATTTTGTCCTAAATCAAAAGATAGACCATTGTTGAAAACAGACGTATTGTTAAAATTATTATTCAAATGAGTTGCGTTTATGTCTTGATTAGATTGGGCCATGTTTTCAAAAGTGTTGTTTTCAAAAAAAATAAAGAACTTAATTGTTTTGATTGTTTTGACTTCAAAAAACAAACAAATGTGCGAACTCATCGCTCTGAATTACAAGCACATACAACAACAAAAATATATCCTCAGCGTCGTCCTTGATATCAAGGTATGAGCAAACGAAGAAGCTTAAATGATAAATTTATTTGAGAATTTGCTTCCAAATTGAATTTCCTTCATCATCATTTCAAGTAACATTGAGTACAGTCAATTCTCTGACATTATGGCACCAAAAAGAATATGCGATTGTGTTTCATTATAATGAATAAAGCACTTGACGGTTCATATAATTGACGACATAATTTAATTTTGTATTAGTTTAAGATGTTAAAACCTCATTTGGTTTGAAATATATAATATATATATATTCAAAAAAAGTCAGAATAATTAGTAGATCGGCTACAAATGTTGAAGTGATCTAGTCCATGTCATATAAATGGGTCTTAGTCAATGCTTGTGAAATGTCCAGAAATATTAGTAGATTCAGCTAGAATGTATGATGTTATCTAGTCTGTCAAATAGGGGTGAGCAACGGTCAAAACCCGGAACCTGACCGGACCGAGACCGAAATAGTTTAAAAAGCCGGACCGAGGACCGGACCAAAATGGTACGGTCCGGTACGGGTCGGTCCGGTCCGGTTCGGTCCTCGGTCCGGTCCGGTCTTATAAGGCATAATCTTGGGTTTTTGGCCGGACCGGACCGGACAGACCGGACCGAAGACCGAATTGGTCCAAAACACCAGACCTGCCCTGGGACCGTGCACCGAATACTTTCGGGCCGGTCCGTGTTTTTCCCGTCCGGTCCGGATCGAACGTGCATATAATGCCAGCCTAATGTCATATAATTGTCCTAGTCAATGCTTGTAAAATGTCAGAAGAATTTAGTAGATCCGCTACAAATGTGAAGTGATTATAGTCCATTGTCATATAATTGTTCTAGTCAATGCTTAATAATTAGTCAGAATAATTTAGTAATCGCTACATGGTTGAAAGTGATCAGGTCCATTCTCCCATAAAATGTCCTAGTCAATGCTTGTATAATGTCAGAATAATTTAGTAGATCGCTACAATGTTGAAGTGATCTAGTCCATGTCATATAATTGTCTAGTCAATGCTTGTATAATGTCAGAATAGTTTAGTAGATCGCTACAATGTTGAAGGGATCTAGTCCATGTCATATAATTGTCTATTCAATGCTTGTATAATGTCAGAATAATTTAGTAGATCGCTACAATGTTAAAGTGATCTAGTCCATGTCATATAATTGTCATCAATGCTTGATAATGGTCAGGTAATAAATTTAGTAGATCGCGACAATGTTGAAGTGATCTAGTCCATACATATAATTGTCTAGTCAAATATGTGAATTGATCTAGTCCATGTCATATAATTGTCTAGTAATGCCTTGTATAAGTCAGAAATAAGTTAGTATAATCGCACATAGTAAAGTGATCCTAGACCATTGTCCATATAATTGTCAAAAAAATAGTCACATGGCTTGTATAATTTCTGAATAATTTAGTCGATCGCTACAATTTGAAGTGACTAGTCCAGTCATATAATTGTCCTAAGTCATGCTTGTATAATATCAGAATAATTTAGTAGATCCGCTATCAATGTTGAGTGATCTAGTCATGGTCATATAATTGTCTAGACAAAGCTTGAATAATGTCAATAATAAATTTTTAGTAACGCTACATGTTGAAGTGATCTATCCATGTCATAAATTTTCTATCACTGCTTGTATAATGTAAGAAAAAAAAAAATATATAGAACCTTCAAGTTCTTGATTCGCGTGGAGTTTACTATGTTATTGTTGTATATATACCCATAAAAATAACATACAGCCATAACCATTAAAATTTTTAAACAATGTCGAATATACCATTTGAATCTTCAATGGCCTATCATTGAATAACTTTCAGCCAGTGAAATCTTTACTCATTTTCGTACGCGTCAAAGGTCGTGGAAGTATACATAGCACTGTTCCGACTTTATTTGAAGTACGGTTTGTCATGAAGCAATAATTGTTGTTTATATTTAACATTTAAGCAAGATGTTGAAGGTCTTATAATCCTCGTAGATGAAATTAGCACTGTCGACCGTAGATTTTCTAATTTAAATTTTTTTTCTCTCTTAAACAGTTGCTACATCTAATGTGTATGTGTTATTCTATATGTGAAAACTCAATGCTATTTTAATTGGAACCCATCAATAAAAAAATTGGTCTGTATATTATCCCCATTTACCACTTAAACCTGACTCACAATAAACAAATATTATTGTTTTGGTGTCCATAACCTGTCACACAAGACCAACAATTTTTGAAAATCAATTATCCCTGATTATTGGTCCAAGGTCCATTATATGTCCAGGTTTACATTAAGCTCGAGAAGTTGGTATAAACTTGAGAGTTACTGTTTGCCACGTGAATCTATAAGAATTAAACGTTCAGGTCAAGCAGTTGTTGGTGGTAAAATTTTCTGGGTTGGTTCAGAGAAGTTTTATAGTGATGATGGTATTTCAAACAAAATTTACATGTTAGTTTCATTTGATTTGATTAGTCACCAATTTCAGGTTATAAACATGCCAGAACAGATGTTAGTCGGGGAATTTTTACCTCCATACTTTATTTCGCAACTTGAAGACTCTATCCGAAGTGACTGCAGTTTTAATTTTGGTGCTTCCTTTTTATATATGCATGGGAGATAGAAGTTGATGATGTTGAAGTTTCATCGTACAGACTACTATTCACCATTCCATACCCAGCGCAAACCATGGCTCATTTTTTATTGGCCAATACAAAGAATCACTAATGCTTGTTAATGAACAAAGAATGGAAATAATAATTTAGGTTTTGTCGTTAATGTTATTATTGTATGCATTTTATTTTTTAACCGTGTAATGATCTTTTTTTTATTACTAGATTTTAAAGTATTTGCATGTTTAAGTATTTTGCCATAACATGTAAACACGTGCATAAACATCTTTGCTTTTATTATTGTTCCTATATATATACCTTATGTTGATACTCAATTCACACACTCCTATTTTCACAACACACTCTCTAAATAATTTCAATTCGACACACGTCCTATTTTCAACAACACACTCTCTAACTATTTTTTCCCTGATTTTTTACAATGACCGACACATACCCATTTGAAATCCAAATCAAAATCATGGAAAAAATTATCTGCTCTAAGGAGTTTACGCATGTTTCTATGGTGTCAAAATCAGAAGAAGTAACAATTAATAGTGATTCTTCGGGAGATCGTGAATACGGTTCTCGTCAAAATCAAACGTGTTGTTTTACTTTAAAGTTTAATGTAGGTAACGAACATTTTATGTGTTCTGCAGATGGACACATGTCCTTAAGTTTGCTAAATACAAATTTTCCACAAACAAATCTAACACCAATTACCACTTCTAAGGGTGTAGTGGTGTTTTTCATTGTGTTGTAATGTAGGCGATTCTTTGGAACCCATGTTTAAGAAAATTTTCTTCTAGAATTGAAGTTGAAGTCCTTTCAATGCCCAAATAGGCCAGCACTTGAAAAATTGTTGGGGTTTCGTGTCCATCCTGACGACGTTAGACCCTACAATACTTAATATTTCAAGTTGGGTTATACGGAGACGGGCCATTGCATTTGTTTAATGAATACTTTGAACTCGAAACTGGACCAATGCTTTGGGAATAACCGGTTGCCCGTCTCGATATAACAATAAAACGTCGTGTGGAGTAGAGCAATGCAAGTAGTTGTATCTACGGGTTGTCTAAAAGTTTTTTTAAAATGATGATGTTCTTCTTATGACAACTCTAAATGCTTCCTTCTTTCGATGTGATTAACCACCAATTTCAATTTTTGTTAGACATACCTACTGCAGGTAAGGAAACTCACGTACCAATTCACATTCTATATTTCCAACCTATGGAAACTATCTTGTAATTTCAAGAAACACTCATTCAAGATGAAAACCGAATATATGTGCATGTTGTTAGAATCGGAGGCTGCTGTTAGTATACATCTGGAGTGCTATTTGTCATTCCATCTCAAAATATTGCAAAATTACTTGGATTTACTATGGAGGATGATCCAATTGTTGAAGTTTTTAGCGGCCAAGAAATGATTCACACGTTACAAGTTTATGACCGTCCGTCACAACAATTTTTTTTTTTTTTTTTTTATTTTTATTTTCATAATGTCGTAAACGAAGGTGATGGTGGATCATTCATCATGTGGTACCAACAAGAACACTAATCTACTATATGTTTTAATAACTTAACGGAAATTGTAGTGAAAGTTGGAAAGGATTATGTATGCTCATTGGTTTACCTGTTATGGCTATTCCAATGTATTAAATTTATGTCTCTAATAAAATGTTTGTGATTCTATAAAAATAACAACTTAAAGCACAACACATATCTTATACATTAAAATAAAAAAGTGCATATTACATAAATTAAACACAATACGGAATTTTAAACACAATACGAGATTTTAAACAAATACATAAATTACAACAATCCAAGTATCCAACCCTTTTTATCCCTGATTTGTTTTCCCAATTTTGCCCCATTCCACAACAAATATCTGTTCATCTCGTAGTCTAATTCAGATTCTATTTTCAGAAAATTTTCAATCACAGCACGCTGCTCCTGTGGAATGTCTCTGCATTCCTCGTATGCTTTCCGCAATTCATCTTTAGCTATACTTGCCTCATTAAATTGGTGAGCTAAGTTCATCATCGCTAACTGACGAACTCGATCCTCCTCAATTTGTTTTTTAACCATAGCCTTGATTTGATCATAAGAATGTGGAACCGAACACCCCATTTAGTTTTTTGGTTAAATGATATATATAAAAAGGTTTGTGTTTGAATTGTTTATATTTGAATGTCTATTTATATGTTTAAAAACAGCTAAAAAATTATCAAAATAATTTACTAAATCGCGTCAAATTCATAGTGATTTAACCATTGTCAAGGACTTGTCAACTCAATGTCTATATCTTGTCATTGAATTGTCTAATATATAAACCTACCCACCATCTCATCAAATTATCACACAACTTGTTAGCAGTACTATCTCTAATGGATGCTAATTTCAATAACGAAACTGATCCATGGGAATTCGGTCTTGATATAGATGATTCCGATCTACATTTAACACCTTCTTTGCGTTCCTCAAATAGTACACATGTTCAATCATCTACCTTAATCCAAAATCCAGTTTATGCAATACCTGGTCCTGCAGGTGTTGTTCAACTATCTAGTGACACACGTGCTGAACTATATCCCTCAACCCCAAATCCAGTTAGGATAATACCCGGTCCAGCGGGTATTGTTCAAAAAGCCAAGCTGCTTAAAGAAAAGGTTTTTATTCTTGATTCTGATGGGGCTTTAATGTCAACACAAAAATATATGCAAAAAATAATTGAGGATGTGGATGAGGATGATGATTTCAACAGTGGGGCGTGGGTTAGCGCCACTAACTATGTGATTGCATTTGGTGGCACTGTAAGTGGATGTTTGGGAGACATCGACAACTTTTTGATAAAGGGAAAACTTGACCACATTGTTGCAATAGTAAAGTCTTGTTCTCCAAATATTCTTGGCGATTTAAATGTGACTTTGAAAGATTTATCAGGTACAATACCTGGAACAATCCATCACAAAGTAATTGATGAGGCTGGTTATGGAAAGGATATCACTGTGGGAGCTGCTATGATATTAAAAAATGTCTCTGTTTTTACTCCTAAACCATCAGAGCATTACCTAAACATTACAATGAGAAATGTGGTTGAAGTTTTCCGTAAAGATACCGTTCTTGGAAGTGGCACTGGTTAATCTAATCATTATTATGTCCGTTTATGTTTTTTAATCAAGTTGTATTACAACAGATATCATCGATTGTAATGTTTTTTTAATGCAATGTCTACTTATTATTGGTTTATCAAAGTGATATACAATATTATTTCACACAAAAGGTTAGACTTTCAACATACAAAATATTTAAAATAAAAACTAATCATAACCACAATCTCTAGTATCCTCACACCTAGACAGATAAAAATATTGACACATGGTATTTCTAACTGTCTCCCAAAACTCTTGAGGATCACCGTTCAGTATTGGACTTCTTTGTGTACACAAACAGAAGATCAACCAGCATGTGATGACTCCACAGTCTGAGAAGTTGGTTTGTAGAGGGACTTGTATACCCAAACCATCATTGTATGAAAATTGGAAATTATAGGGTCCTCTAGTTTGAGTGAAACAACCACGCCCATGCAAAATGCCATTAAGCAAAGGTGTCCAACGTTGAATTTGGTTAAATAACAACATCCTTCTTCCCTCGTTAGGCAGGGAGTCGAACACATAAACATGAGAATTGGGTAAGTTTATTACACCCGTAACCCAATGATTTCCTTCGACATGTATGGGCATAAACACCTACAAATATATAACGAATATATTATGTCAACCTAAATAACTTATTAAATACTAATCATACATAAATTCTATTAATAGTTTTAATACAAATAAGTAACGAAATAAGTACCCAATCAACAACACTCCATGCTGGATACGGACGCGTTGACCCATCCAATGTTCCAATACTGTGTTGGTCCGTCTCTAACATAAAACGTTGATTTTCCGGATGTACACTTATTGTATTTGTATACGCCACTGTCCACGGGTCATCACTACGCCTAAGCCTAATTAAGAGCTCCATCCACGAGTTCATGTGCTGATTAGAAACAAAGTAAAAAAATAAATAGATGTTATTGGGTAAAAATATAAATAACTCATGTATTAATCTTGTATTAATAAACTTACCTCTGAGGACAACCAACCCACTGGAGTGCGCGAATCAATGGCAGGCTTACACAAATGTGGAACTAGTTGTTGCCAAAAGGTCACTGGAACTGAATAACCCTTCATATAACAATCTAAATAAATATCTTCGGGGTTATTTAAAAATTCTGTGTAAGTAACATAATTTTCTCGTTTCACCTACAAAATCAGGTTAATAACCAATATCAATGCACATACTTTCATTCGTTTATTTATTAATTTATATACTAGACTATCAATTACCTTCTCAGGGTCCACGTTTTCATACACTAGGTAATTACCAGTGAATCGGCCACCCAAATAAACAACGTCATCGCCTCCTTCATTTTCATCATCAAGCGCACTCCAAAGATTCAAAGGTGATAAATTAGCCTTCTTGACATTATTCTTATTTTTATTACCACGTTGCTTGGGTAAAACAGTAGTAGCAGGCTGTTCCATGTATGGACTACGTTTATAAAAGCTAGGACGTTGTTCCCTCTTTCCTCGATTCAGTATATTCTAAAAAAAATCAATTAATAAACATTTATTACTTCATGATGGTTAGTATCATATAATCATATTCGTATATAAATTTTGCATTACCTGGTTAAATAAGCCAGCAGCATCATGATGCCTCTCAATAGAGGGTTGCAAATTTGGATTATAAGTACCAGGATGCGAGGGGAAAGCGGGTTGCCAATAAGGAGTGGCTGACTGCGCCGGCATGTGGCTTTGCCAATTTGATGGACCTACTTGAGCCGACATCTGTGCTTGCCAATTTGAAGAACCATGTTGTGACGGCCGTGGTGTTTGCCAATGCGTTGGCGTACCGATATTGAAAAATGAGCTGCTGTTTGGATGTGTCTGAAATGGTGAAGGAACACCCTGTCGACACCCATAAAATAAACAAAAATCAAGTACTTATTTTTCCTTAAATTAAATGCACAAAAATTGTTTACTTAATTTAAATTATATTAAATGTACAAAATTTATACCTGCTTGCTTGGGAATTGACTTAAATCGCTTATCCCATAATGTTGGCTCACAATTATCGGTTCTTTATTTGCTGGTCGCACCTGCTCAACATTCATATCCTCCATAAATTTATGCATTTTTTCAAACATTTCTAGCTGTTTAGCTTCGTTTCTTTTTATTTCTTCAATTTCTTTTTTTTGTCAAGGTCTCTTTTTTGTTCCTCTAATTGTCGATACAATTCAGAGGGAACTTCATACATATTTTGACGGTTGACATGACGAGGTACTCGTTCAGCTACACCAATACGGCCGTCAAAGTATGCCCTACTAGAAATCCACCAGTCCGATCGAGCCTCGGTCTCGTCTGGTGTCAATCTTTCAGCTGGCAGATTTCCCTTAAAATGAAATAAAGGAAATTAATTATGAATTATATAACATAATCAACTTAATAAACTATAAAATTAGATGAAACTCACATGAAAAAAACCATCAACCATGCTTCCCAAAAACTTTCCCTTTCTTTTCCAAGCAGCAACTCTAGGATACCGATTGTAACGATAATAATATCTAGTCGCCGTTACTCGGAAAGACTCCAAAATCCAAGTCTAAAGAAAAAAAACATTGCTTTAATTATTATACATTATACATGTTACTTAAATGCCGAATTAAATATTAATAAAATAAATTATGACATACCTTAAATGCCCAAGTATATCCAAAGATCGAATAGGAGTTGATTTCAATTTCACTTGTCGGTTGAGTGGCATATAATTTAGGCCAACGTTTAACGTTTGCATTCTTCAGTTGGGAGTACAACGTCGGCCACACGTACGAACCCCAAGGATAGTTGTCCCAACCTACCCTATCATTGGCTAACCTTAACAACCATGTAGGGATCCTACGTTTACCCTCCACACCTAATAAAACAAGTTGCAAGATACCTAGACAACAGAGGCTAACAGCATCGTCGTCATCTAATCTATCAAACAACTCGCTATCAATGATTTTATATACCACAGTGCCCGTAATAGGTTCCCCATCTAAATTTGACGGAAACACACGTCTCCTAAAAGGAATACGCGACTCTACGTCCCCATACTCAGCCAAATTCTCGACCCCAAACTTTAAACCAGTAACCAAGCAAAATTCCTCTCTCCCAAATTGTATTGTCAAATTATCAGTTACATAGTAATACAAAGGGACGTTTTCATCTCCTTCACCTTCTACCTCAAGTTGCTGACCTAACATAAAATGTATTAAAATGCAATTCTCCATAAAATCATTTTGATTTAATACCCAACCAAAACAAGATTGCCGAAATAGTTCTTCCCGTCTAGTCCCAGTAATTCTTTCTTTAACTATTTTAAGCAGCTTTAACTTACTTCTACAAGTAATAAGAACACGGGGTACCTAAATTAACAAATACATAAATAATTACAACGCATACAAACATCAAAAAATATAATACTGGGTACAAAAAAATAAAAATATTTTACCTCGTAACCAGTCAAATCCATCTTATAATAAAGAAGTAAAACACGAAGTCACCAACAACACCACCTCAAAATCACCACAAACTGCAACAATCCACAACACAAGCTTCAAACTAAATCAAATATTATCAAAACTACTTCAAATGAAAACTGCTTAGTTTTTGAAACAAAGATATGCACATTGTATCTATGGTATATCATCTCATCTATATGCATAATCAGATTCTTATTTTAGAAAATAACAAAACATTACTGAACTTGGCAGTGATAAATCATTTCATGGCAGTGATAAATCATTTCATACTGTTGATATACTGTGCTTCTTAAAAATACAAACAGTAAAAAAAAAACCAAAATCGCTATGCTAGAGGCGCGATTTACTATTCATGCCGGACGGGTGAAACTAACAAGAAACTGACAGTATAAAAAAACCAAAATTGCTATGCTAGAGGCGCGATTTACTATTTATGCCGGACCCACCCACGTGAAACTGACAAGAAAAGGACGAAAGGTGTTTTTTTAAATCACTATCCTATAGGCGCGATTTACAATTTGGAAAAACTAGGGCTCCGATATTGCTCCAATATTTCTCATGTTACTCTATTTGGGCGACACGTGTTCTTTTTCTAAATCGCTACCATTGGGGCGCGATTTAGAAGTTTATTTTCGAAAAAAAAATACTGCAGGAGAGCACGCAAACCAACGGGTTATTTATGTAATTTTCGCTAAAAAAAACCCTTTACCCAAATATAACCTGTTTACAGTCCGTGTTTTTCTTACTTTATTTTTGCATATAACTTCTTACAAAATAAATTCTTTAAAATACACCCGGTGTTAAACGGGTCTTTAAGCTAGTGTCATTCTACGTAAAGGACTGATAAGATAATGTAAATCAATTTTTTTCAGTTACTTCATATTGTATCTGTAACTCACTTATCAAGACTACTACCGAGAATCTGTTTGATTCTCAACCGATTTCGACATGTTATCTAACTTGTCCGGTATGCAAAGCGACCGCTACACACATCTATTACTAGAGTAGAAATTCCCAAGTGCATAAGCATCATTCTTCACTATCTGTTACATCTAATAAAGCATCAGTTCCAAATGTGACCCAAACATATATACGAATGCTATATGCTTATCCTATCCTATTTCTAGTCATTATTCCGAAAGAATACAACCAACTTAATGGCAACAGAAAAGTTCTTGACATCTTTGTACTTACTTCTATCTTACTTAATGGTAGCTAAGAGTCTTGTCTATTAATGAGGTCATATAATTTTGGTATATTTAGCTAAAAATGTATGAGACTTAACCCTTCTTTCAAGTGTTATGTAGTAGTAAACTTTTTTACTTCTATTGTATACCTAAATTTTTTAATTTTGATATTTGATATATTTTGTTCATACACAACACCATTTTTCCATTCGATGTTAATACGGTGGTTTAAAAATGTAAAGGTAAAATGGTAACAAAATAGCATACATGTCAAAGTTTAAAAGTTTGGTTATACAATAGCAAAAGAAAAAAGTTTGTTATACAACATTTAAAGAAGTGACAAATTAGATATATTTTCAGATAATTATCCCTATAATTTTATACTCTGTATGTTCTTGGACCCGTCGCAATGATAAGTCTCCATCATTATAAATATACACATTCACCGACTAATCCACTGTCGTTTTGACAGTGGGCCACGATGCTACAGTATCGGGCTCCCATTTTGGGTCAGCCCGATTTTGGTTTTTTTATTTATTTATTATTTTTTTTAAATAAAATTTGTACGCACAAAGTAGGAGGAAAAAAAATATTACAAAAGTTCTTATTTATTCAGATAAAAAAAATACCCGCGGAAACATCTTCGATACCTAATAACTTTAAAATAATCGATATGGTCACAAACGTACAACCCATTATATTAAAAAAAACACATATAGCAAAAAAAAAAAAAATCCCGAATCGTACAAAAAAAGGAAATATCCGGGAAAAAATTAGCCAAAAAAAACAACCCAAAAATAGCCTAAAATCTGACCAAAAGTAAAAAAAATACAAAACGGACCCTCACCTTTTAACTATTTACAATTTTCTTACACAAAAATTCCTGTAAAAAAAATTTCAAAACCGTCCCAAAAAAAGAAAATATTCGGGAAAAAATTAGCCCGTCCCAACGCAAATTTTTTTTCCCCGAATCATACAAAAAAGAAAATATTAAAAATTACCCAAAAAAAACCCCGAAACGTAAAAAAAAATATTCGGCAAAAAACTAGCCCCGCCGCAACGCGCGGGTTTTTTTTCTTGTTTTTCACATTAGCGCTACCCTCTCCCTCTCACTTTCTCACCACCTTTCATTATGTGACCGTCTTCTGATTATCTTTTTTCTATACCCATTTAAATACAAACATACATCATTTAAACACACACGAGACTTTAAAGTCACCAGTGATTTTGATTACCTTCTTCTCCTAAAATTGTCCCACCACACACAGGTGTACCCATAGCTATTAAGATCTCAATCTAATTCTTAAGATCTTCCGATTTTACGATCCTGTTAAGCAAAAACGAGTCCATCATTCGTAGGATCTTTAAAGGCGTAGGATCTTAAGTAGGATCTCGATCTTACCATAGGATCGTAAGATCTGGATCCGATTCGATCCTACTTCCCTTAAATTAACTTAATAATAAACTATAAATGAGTGAATTTTGTTAAAGTAAAACAATAAAGCAAGCGTGAATTATTATTAGTATTGTGTAAAAGTAAAATATATAGACCTTTATATTAAAAGATCTAGCATCCTATATTGCCGATTGGATATTTTAGTATTTTAAAGCATTACGTATCCCATAACTCTCCTTTCTTCATAAATTTGTTATACAATCAACTTTGAATACGAATTAGCAGAGAAATATGACTTTTAACTAGGATTTTCCGATCTCGATCTAATCTTACGATTTTGATCTTACAATGATAAAAACGATTAATAGTAGGATCTCGATCATAACGGCCTTATTAGTCGTACCCCTGGAAAGGTGATCATGTGTGAACTACCTCCCTCACACGTGAAAACATCACGCATTACCTCGTCTCACCAATGCATTTCGCGTTGATGCTTGTGATCTTTTGTTAAGAAAAGTTATGATATAATAATAAATATGGTTCTGACTAAAATATGCACCTTGTTAAAAGTATTATATCCTTTTTACAAGTTTATGAACCTTGAGGGGTATTCTTGTATCTTTATTTTCTCTTATATATTTGTTATTGCGTTTTTTGTCCATCTCTTTTTTTTCAGGGACCATTGCTGCCTTTTCTGCATTCTTGGCTTTAGACATAAAGGGTTCCTGTGCAGTTACGGTTGCGATAAGTTTCACACACACAAAAACGCATCTCTCTCTCTCTCTCTCAAAGTTTAAATCTATCATCAACCAAACGTTTCCTTTTGTAAATTGTAACACCCCCAAAATCTGGTAACGCATCAGAATAGTAACAATGGGGTGCTGCTTCAAAGTTCATACGCACAAGTCACAGAAAACGACCTCAAAAGAGACGTTTTATAAAATGTCACATTCAATTTAGTAAAAATGTCAGAGTTACACAGGTCTCACTTGTAATGTATTAGAAAACATTGTCAAAATGTTTATTTAATGGTACTCAAATTATTAAGCGTTCAAAAATATATCCGCGCGACTCGAATGCTCCCAATGCTCCACTAGCAAATAATAACCTGAGAAAATACATGCAAAAACGTCAACAATAATGTTGGTGAATTCATAGGTTTAAGTAAAAGCAGTGTTGAAATAATTTAAGTAATATTTCAGTAGAAAAAGAAGCGTTACGATATTCCAAAGTGTTATTTCTGAAATCCAAGTAGTGATTCAGCAAATCAAAAAGTATTTAGAAGTGGACCACAAGACTTAAGTAAGGGTGGACTAAGTACGTATTCCGAAGTCCAAAACAAGTAAGGTAGACAAGAGAAACAAATTCACCAAGTCTAATTATATATTATTGCACTAAGCTCATGACCCCGAAGCCTTAACTGTCTGTCTGCCCCAAATAGGTAGGGTGTCTGCCAAAACAGCCTACAGTTCTCTAAATGTTAAATGCACCATGATCAACTTGTGACCATAAATTCTGGTGGGGATTGTTAGTCCCGATAGATCTATCCACAACACTAGCGCTCACTATAATAGCAATTGACGGTTCATGATATTTTGGACTTAGATGGCACTGTGGTAACTTATGCAATAATAATCTGGATAGCATACAGTTTAAAACACTTGTGTGCGTAGTAAAACAATCATGTTATTCAAAATTCATGATTTCAAATATAGGTATTCAACGATCTCAAATCATATAGTAAACAAATCAAGCTTTGGTAAAAATAGTCATGTAATGCTTATGTAGTAGAAATCAATAAGTTTACTTAGTAAAACGAGCATGTATTCCCCTCGCAGGTTTATAAAACATTTAAAAGATTGAAATGCGAGACTATGAACTCACTTTGATCAACGATCACGATCGAATAAGCCAAATAAATCACAAACGAAGCAGTAACGATCTTGATCACGACCTATAATTACGTCGCTTGATTACAATAAGTACAAAATACGAGCAACTATGCGTACATCGTTACGACGAAAACATATATATATTTATATATGCATACATACTTATATGTGATGAGAAATCCACGTGCGCGTTCTAAACCTTAACACTTAGTATATTTTATATATACTATTTTCCATCCAATCATATACTATTTCATTTTAAAAATCGACCAACGGCCTCAAAAGTAATTACTTACGATAATATATTATTCGATATTATTTTATAAATCGAAATCACCTTCATAGTTCGTTAACGTTTACTAATGTCCTTGTTGACTTTTACGTTTGACTTTTTAATAAAATACATTTATTTTCTAAGTCTGTCCCGACCAAAACGACCCACTAAATCACTTTTTCACGACTCGGGTTCTAAAGAAAATTTATACAAAACGATATTCCGGACAACTTTTTAGTTTTAGCCGAGACCTGAAACTAGACAGAAAATGGCCAAAATGCCCTTACGAGAATCTGCTGAAACTATATATATTTTTATAAAAATACAGAAGTTTGACTTTCGATTTTAACCCATTATATTACATTTTCACGACTTTGACCAAAAAGAGATTTTATGCAAAACATTATTCCGAACAACTTTCGTGTTTCGCCGGAAGGCCGAAACGGCCTCAAAAGTAATTACTTACGATAATATATTATTCGATATTATTTTATAAATCGAAATCACCTTCATAGTTCGTTAACGTTTACTAATGTCCTTGTTGACTTTTACGTTTGACTTTTTAATAAAATACATTTATTTTCTAAGTCTGACCCGACCAAAACGACCCACTAAATCACCTTTTCACGACTCGGGTCTAAAGCAGATTTATGCGAAACGATATTCCGGACAACTTTTTAGTTTTAGCCGAGACCTGAAACTTGACAGAAAATGACCAAAATGCCCTTACGAGAATCTGCTGAAAGTATATATATATTTTTATAAAATTACAGAAGTTTGACTTTCGATTTTGACCCGTTATATTACATTTTCACGACTTTGATCAAAAAGAGATTTTATGCAAAACGTCATTCCGAACAACTTTCGTGTTTCGCCGGAAGGCCGAAACGGACCCGAAAGTGCTCAAAATATTAAATTAACAAAGCTGTCAGATTTAGTATATTTATAAAAATGACTTATTTTCTACTAAAGTGTATATATATATCGATCTAGCTCCAGTTTCTTCGTTATTGGAAGTTAGAAGTCCCATTTTATATCAAAACGTCCGTAAAAATATAATTTGATGTAATTTACAAACCAAAATCTGATTTTCCAAAATCTCGAACCTCGAATAACCTGTTCCGTTTTCTGGTCTAATTAACCCGTTACAAAATGCGTTAAAACCCATTTTCGACCCAAAAACTCACCAAAAATATATCCAATATACTTTATAATTTCGTTCTAATCCTACTTTAATATCAATATCACAATTTACTAACGCCGCAAGTTTCAATCGATTTCATCACATGTATACATATTTACGAAAATCAATCAAGTAAACGAAATAATCGAAATAGATATAAAAAGGAGGGCTCACAAAGCTATACGAAGCAAGGTCGGAAAAACAAAAGAGTTCGCCTCGTCCCTCTCGAATCCTAGCCGCGGCTCACACAACCCGAACCAAACCAAAAACCTTTACTTATAACCTTTAGTTATACTTGTAATGTTTAACCCAAAACTTGAATTATACTCTTGACCATTTCTTGCCTTACTGCCGCACACAAAGAGAGAAAATAAGCTAGATATGTTCTGTGTTCTTTTTCATTATGAAGAGTTAGGTTCCTATCTATTATATATACAGATTTAATTTAGGTATGATGTAAAAATGTATTTTATTGCCAAATAATAATACTTTAACTAAAAATGGAAGACTTCATTTTGAGATTTGATTCATGCGTGTATGAGTTCAAAGTAGGACAAGTTGGCATGGTTTTAAATATTAAACAAATGAGTAGGGTACCAACTAAAGTGTAATTGAAGTTTGACATGCCAAGTGTGTTTGTGCCGTGTTTAAGTAACCAAAAAGGAGAAAAAGAATGACTTTTGGTGACTTGAATAGTTTATGTATGATACATTTATGACTTATTGTTTAATAAATAAAAGTAAGTTTAGTGGAGAATTTGTGTGTTTATTTTGAAATGGGATGGCGAGAGTGATGATTTTGGGTAAGTTTTATCAAAATTTTGGGTATTGGATATTATGGTGGGTATTTGTTAAAGCGTAGATAAGTTTTTTTTTGGTTCTGGGTATGCCTAAACGTATTTTATCGTGAAACATAACCAATTTACGTAACCGATAAAAATATAAAATGTTAATTATTACTTTCGAAAGAATAAAATAATGTTTTTTGTCGTTTGTATAATGTTATCGTATAAGTAGGTCAATCGTCTTCTAAAATAATATTTATAAATTTAAAACTCATATAAATATTATATAAATGATTCTAAAATGTTTTGCCAAAAATTTTATTAAAACGAACCAACACTATTCATGTCAAGAAATAGTGTATAAAAATCATATTTCTCTTGTTTTATTCGTTAAATGAAAAATTTTAGCATACTCGATTTAATTATGTGATGAGAATTAATAGTAAACGCGCACGAGACTAAAAAAAAAAGTGGAATAATGACGAAATAAATGACGTCATAAAATGACCTGAAAATACGAAATGTTACACGACACCCCTAGGATGCCTTATCCGGTTTTAAGAAGGAGAAGGGAGACATGGAGGCTTAATTTTAGCTAACATGTCCAAAGTGGTACATAATATGCTTCCTTGTCCATAATCCTTATCATTTTCATTTCAAAAAAAAACACACACTTTGGTGTGTGCTTGTGGTTCGTCCGCCCCTCACCAACAACAAAAACCCATAAATTTTCCAACTTTGATCGAGAACGTGATATTCCGGGTTGATACGAGTGTTTGGGTATTCATTTAAACAACGATTGGGTTGTCCGGTTCGTGTCGAAATATACATTTTTGAAGATTTTCTTGTAAGTTTTCAAATTTAAATTTCGTTTGTTCTTTTGGGTTCCTTTTGATGCATAGATGTTAGTTGTACAAGTTGATCGTTGTGAAAATCGATTTTTGGAAGCGAAATGAATAAAAAAGAGGGTGTTTGGTTCGTGTAATAAGAAAAGGAAAAAGAGGGTTTTTAAAGTTTTGATGTTGTGGTCGTGATGGTTGAATAATATATGTTGCCAGATAGCTTATTTTTTATAGTAGCTTGTATAGCTTATTCGGGCTTATTTTAAAGCTATTTCTTGGCTTATTTTGGGCTTATAAGCCACGAAAATTCCTCAAAATTACTAGGAAAGTGATTTTGATTATTTTTGTGTTATGGCGTATGTTGTGGACTATTTTTGAGGCTTATGGTAGTAACCAAATGCGATACGTAGCTTATTAGCTTATTTTCAAGCTTAATATACGTATTTTTTGAGCTAGTGGACTCACGGCCCAATAAGTCTATTTAAGCCGCGGCTTAATAAGAGGGCTTATTGTTGTCCGGATTATTTTTTACATATAAGTATATACTTATATATGTAAATGGACATTGGTTTTGGACTTGCATCGTATTTTGGACTTATAAATGTCTTAATGGACCCTTGTTGGGCCTTAAAGCCCAATAAGCGATATTTAGTTGATATGAGAGTATTTTCGGACTTTTAAAATTGAAAATGTATTTACAAAGTGATATTGAACGATATTTTGGGAAAACGTTAAAGATTAAGATTTTAGAATTTTGTCAAAAAGTGTCGAATTGTTAAAAAAGTGTTGAAAATAAGGTTTGAAACCTTGGAAAACGTTGTTTGGGCGTACGGGTCATGTCGAAATTTTGTAAAAAGTTTATACTTAGAAAATTTCCTAAATACATGATTTTTGATTTTTAAATAATAAAATATTATTTAATTATTTTATTTATTTAATGAATTCACCAAAAGACAAAAAATATAATTTTTCTCAAAACTTCTCTAATGTGTTTATTATGAGTAAATATTTCATTTTCAACCGTATTATGGTTATTTTGAAGTGACTAAGGTTTACCGAATGAACTTGTCGAGATATATTTATAATTTATAATTATAAATATTTATCTATATTACTTATCTATTTTCTCTAAATACTAGCAAGGTTGCAAAAATCATGAATTTTTAGCCGGGCGGTCGACCACCTTGTAGCTTGTAATCGATCAAGGCGGGATTAATTGACGATTAATCGGATTGGCATTTTTGGCAAAATTTGAGTATTTCCGGCAAGTTTTGTGTATTTCCGTCGAGTTTTAGATATTATTGGCAAGTTTGTTTCTAAAAAAATCTTGTAATAGATTTAAACAGTTAATATAAGTGATCAAAACAAGATTACGATGAGTTTTAAGTACTTCCAGAAAGATTAGAAGGTTTCCGGAAAGTTTGACTACCGTTGATTACCGTTGACCATGGTTGACCTATTTGTTTGACCATGTTACATTAATCGGCAAGGTTGGTGGCCTTGTAGCGTCTAATCGACGATTAATCGGCCTTGCAGACCTTGTTTTGCAACACTGCTAAATAGTATAAGTATGTATTATCAGAGAATGAGATTGATATGATTGTGGCAATATGTCGTCAACCATCATACCACTAAATTGTTTTGGGTAATTGTACAACGCGTCTAAACTCTATGCATCAAACGTGAAGATTGTTTTGGAATTGGATGATTAAATTGGGACATTAACTGGACTAGGTCGTGTGCGGGCGTCGTTGCATTTGCTTGTGTGATTAAGATTTGGTTGCTAAAGACTTGCTTGAGGTGAGTTCTCGTAGCCCCACTTTTTACTGTTTTTCCGTTGGGGGAAAATGATACTCAAATGTGTTTTGAAATGTTTTGAATTGATCTGTGCGAGATGTGGTTTTGTTTTTGGGACAAGATATGTGCTTATGACTGCTATGTGAATATATTTAATGTGATTTTACTTGCATGTACCATGTTTGGCATGGCAAGGGATGTGATTTTACTTGCATAACTGTGTTTGGCTTGGCAAGGATTGTGATTTTACTTGCATGTACTGTGTTTGGCATGCAAGGGTTGTAGTCATGTCTTAATATTAGTGCTCCAGCTGGTAGGCCCTTTAGGTGCGTAAGTGACATATTGTGATTGACTAGCGGGAATGCTATGTCTTGGATTGTTAGCATATATTCACTGTCATATAGCACTATTGTCCACTGTTGAAATATTGGCACAGCTTTTGGGTTTAAGGTCAAATCTACGAGCTCACCAACATTATTGTTGACATTTTCGAGTATCATTTTCAGGCGAAGTGAAAGAAGAATAGTTTGATGATTGTGATAGCAGACTTAGAAGTATCCCGAGTGGAATTTCGTGTGAAGTATTGCTTGCTTGTTGTTTTGATTCTAGTATTTGGATGTTTTGGATTAAGTTTGGATTTTGGACCCCTGTGTGGGCATTTGAATAATTGTAAGAGATTGAGGATTTTAGTTGCGATTTGGGACATCACTTGATTTTTGTTCAAGGTTGATGGTCTTCATAGCACTTGAATTTTATGCAATGTAGTTTTCTCTATTTTGTATCTTGTGTTATGATTGATCATTATGTTGCATTCTCGAGTTTCCGCCATTTTTGGGGTGTGACATTAAGTAATAGTAGACTACGAAACAAATTCAGTAGTCCAAAACATGTATTATTGCGCTAAGCTCATGACCCCGAAACCTTAACTAGTTTGTGCCCCATGTAAGTATAGGATGCTTGCCAACAACCTAAAAGTTCGTCACAATGTTAAATGCACCATGGTAACCTTGTGACCAGAAATTCAAGGCGGAGATTGTCAGTCCCAATATATCTATCCATAACACTCGCGCTTGCTACATAAGCAATTAACGGTTCATGATTGGTAGGGACTTAAATGGAAATGTGGTAACTTATGCAATAATATTCAGGCAATAATCTGGATAACATACAATTTAAAACACTTGTGTCCAATAGTAAAACAAATAATGTGTTCAAAACTCACAGTTTTCATATATAGGAATTCAATGATCTCAAATCATGTAGTAAACAAATCAAGCTTTTAATCAGCTCATAAGAAAACAGCCATGTATCACACATGTTTTAGAAGTCATGTAGTAAGCAAGTAAAAGCTTTAGTAAAGATAGTCACGTAACGCCTAAGTAGTAAAAATCAATAAGTTTACTTAGTAAAACGAGCATGTATTCTCACCCCAAAAATAGTTTATGAAAATCCATTAAAAGAGAAAAGGTGGGCTATGAACTCACTGTAAGCAAAAGTATCGAACAAGAAATTCAACATTGAAAGAACGACGACAACGTCTCACCCGCGACCTATAATGATGATGGGCGTATTAGAAGAATATAACTTATAAGAAAATGCATAAATTGCACATATAAATAAATATGTATATTATACATATGTATAACGTTATACCATAAAATCCATGTGCGCGCCTTAGCTTCTTAATAATACATTCTAAGTTTTTCTAATTTTTGACCGATTTTCCTAGTCACTTGACAACCTTTAAAGAAATACCAAACGACCTCAAACGCCTTCCATACTCAATTTCTAACAACCTTAATGTGTTAATAACTTACCGTATTTTTCCCAAAAATGTTTGACAAGTTTAACTATTTTTCAAAAATTCGACGACTCGAAGTGTCCGGAAAAGGACCTGCTGAAACCACTTGAATGTTTGGCTTGACCTAATCTATTTAGACTCTTCAATAAAATCTAGAAATTTTTTAGAAAATCCTATACATCATGAACTTGCTAAATTAGCAATTTCATTAATTAATAATATGTTTTGATATGTGTGCCACACTCACAAACATAACCCAGAAAACTGCCCCTAAACGCAGATTTGACAATGAATCTCGTAAAATCATTTTGACTGCCTTCCACTTACTGAAAATTGACGAAACCACTTTTGTTGAAAGTAGACTCTCTGTAGATAGAATTAGCCTCAAGAAAATCAATAAAAGCTATTCGGATGATTAAGTTACGACTCTCGCAAGACGACTCAAATATCTGCCCAGATTCCTATTCCAAATTTACAACAATCAACCCATCCAAACGCACCCATACTCTGACTCATTATATCCAGTTCGAATTAAGACACAACCGAAAGCTTAAGTATGACTTATTTGTTATAAAATAATTCTCGTTATAATATTTCAAGTTCAAACGGTTTCTACTACGCCAAAGGATAGGGATGGAAATAAAACCCGTACCCGACGGGGACCCGATCCCCAAACCCGAATTGACTGGGGAATCCCCGAGTTGACCGGGGATGGGGATGGGGACGGGGAATCCCCGAATTATGAAACCGGGGATGGGGCGGGTATGGGGATAGCATAAATCCCCAACCCCGAACCCGACCCCGAACTTTTTAGTGTACAAATATATATAAATTATTTGTATATTAATACTACATGTACATGTCTATGTATATGTTGGTGAGTATTGACAAGTATTATACTTGAAGTATATTTGTATGTATATGTGATATTTAATGGATCAAATATTTTTAAAGTATTAAGCACTAACTACATATTATTCAACCAATATTTTTTTCCAAAACACATATTCGGTCCATTTATTTATATAATATATATGATGTTTTAGTATTTACGATGCTTTAAAGTTAAAAGACATTTTATATAATTCAACTATGTACAACGCATGCGTTTGAAGACATTTTGTAAGTCAATTCTTTATATTTTCGATTAGTTGTGTAATTTTTATGCTTAATTCATAAGGGCGAAAAATCCCCGAATCCCCGTGGGGATCCCGATCCCCATTGGGGACGGGGATGGGGATGAAAAACGATTCCCCAATGGGGATGGGGATGAGGCTCATAAACGGGGATGGGGATGGTAAATACGATCCCCGAAATTCCCCGACCCGTACCTTTACCCAAAAAAAAAAACAAAACATGTGTGGATTAAAAAATTACAACGCTGGTTAAAACAGTTCGTGTGAGTTTGGGCTAACCCGAAAATTCATATTGTTATCCATTTTCAGTCAGATTTGGGCTTAATATGACCAATAAAAAAGGAAATAAATTAAAGGAGTCATGCCTTTATGAGTCATGCCTTTATGAAAGCGGAAATAAATTTTTGGTTT
>BQNB010069806.1:3956-31114 GCA_026074375.1 Tanacetum coccineum
TCCCTAAGGACAATTAAATTCAGGGATCGAGTCGAGCTTGCGACTCGGTGAACAAAAACAAGCCGCTTCGTAGGAGTTCACCCCATGCCTATCCTTTTCTATTTTCTTTCTATTTTCTAAATGTGTTGTGATGTGTTGAGGCTTGTACTCTTCTAGTTCTTTGTGTTTGTTGTTTGTTGTGATTTTTGCAGGATTGACCCAACAATTTCTGAAGACTCTCGTGTCCGGTATTGTATCCCGTTTCACTCGAGCTTTCTATACTTTGTTTGAAATTAGTTTGGGGAGATCCGATATCCTTTCATCTTATCGATTCACGTTTATCTTTGCATAATTCATAAACGGCTTAGATTTTCGTAGAGACCCGACTTTAAACATTGAGGACAATGTTTCATTTTAGTTTGGGGAGGGAATCTATCGATTTGATGTTACCTGCTTATTGTTTTGTTCTCACGTACCCGTTTTTTCACAAAAATAGCAAAAATTTTAAAATTTTAAGATCTTATTTGTAAAAAAAAATACATATATTATATATATATTTATATATATAACACCAAGACAAAAATGTAGGTTTTCTGTTGGTAAGAATAAGAAGTAATTTTTGACCCGATCGTACGTGTAGAGTTCTAGCTTTCTCCCTTAACAATTAATGATGATAGTTTGTGCTAGTCTCATGTAGACTTTAAACATGCTAGACTTGAAATCATTAGTAAATGAAGACTTGTGCTAATCTCAAGTAGATTTTAAATATTCCGAGTTGGATTTTATATAGGCTAAGTATTTGCGAATTTCTTTATTAGAGATTTTAAATTGCAAAGAATAAGAGAGGATAGTGTTGATTACGAGTTAGGATGCTAAACAAAGTTTATTTGGAAAACTTAAAGGCTTATAAGAATAACTTGTGGTTTTTCTTCCCCGGAGTTCTTAAAATGATTAATTATACGTGTTCTCTTTAATTTTTACAAATTAGAGTTTTACTCTTAAAAGTCTAATCAACATATTCAGAGAAAAAGCTTTATCGATGATGAAGTCAAACATCGTTGGTAAATAAGAATTTTAGTTCAAGTTTATACTTTGGTTTTCTAAAACGAAATTTTTTCTATTTGCAAAAATAATGTGTTAAATTAATTAATCAAATAAAAAAATAAAAAAAAAATAAAAAAATTCTATAAAAATGTAGTTGGTGAATAAAAAGGATGCAAGTTATAAATCCTTAAGTGTTAATAATTAATATACAAACTCCATCGCAATAAAGTACATGTGTTGGGAAATACAAGTCTAAAAGTCAAAGTACTGCCAGTACATTCAAAGTACTGCCTTTGTATTAAAGGAGAGTCAAAGTACTGCCAGTATATTCAAAGTACTGCCGAAGATAAAGGATAATCAAAGGATAATTATGTATTTGTAATTTTAGAATGATTAGAATTAGTTTTCGTGTCAAACAAGAATTGTAAACCTACTAGGGTTATCCTTACGTCTATAAAAGGATCTCTAGGAAGGCATTAGAGATATACACGAAAAACAAACACAGCAAAAAGTATTAGCTAAAGTATTAGAGATTAGTATTGTATTAGGGATCTGCAACTTAGGCAGATTCAAAAGGGTTATAATAGAAATCGTTGGATAAACTATTGTGTGTTCTTCTTGATACTGTTAACTAGTTTCCGCATAGTTAATTGTATTACATCAGTGTTTCATTGTTATCGACTTGGATTTATTCAAGGAAGTAACATCCTTTACAGGCTAAAGGTTTATTATACTAAGGTATATCGATCCTATACCAAAGGTTCGTGATTCGAAGTATTTCATGGATTAAATGTTGTTGGCAAAACAAGATGAAGCCGGTGTAATTCTTACCGATGAGCAGAATGATTTTCTCTTTGCTGATGCTTCAAGGATGGAAGAAATTAAAGAACTTAGTGCAAACATATGCTTAATGGCCAGAATTCAACCAGCTGATCAAAATTCTGATGATGAGCCAAGCTATGAGTCTGCATTTATAAGTGAGGTACAATCTTCATCCATCAATGAGAATGATGAACAAATGTATCCAACTCATACTAAAATTATTAACAGTACCATTGATGATGATCAAATTAATAGCAATATTCAATTTGATTCTGTCAAAGGAAATGTTAATAGTGGCAGTGTTGAAAAAGATACACATGTTTATGATCTGTGTGCATTAGAAACACTTGCTAGGAATGCATATGATGAAGCTGCAAAACAACAAAGATTTGCTCAAAAGGTCCAACAACAAAATATGACTTTGACCAGTCAGATTGAGATGTATAAGGAAAGGAATCGGGTTTTGGAAAACATAACCAAGGATAACAATTATCTAAAAGAATTTCTTGAAGCTGATGAAAGGGCAAAACGTGTTCAAAAACAAGCTGAGTCTCAATTGTATCGTGATCGAGATATTATTCGAGATCTCGAAAAACAACGAGATAAGTTGAGTCAAGAGGTCAAACATTTCAAACAGAAAAATGAGGAATTACAACAATCACATTTAATTTTAAAAAGAAAAATGAGTGAAAACGAGGATAAGTATCATGATACTATTCTTGATCTTGAGGAAAAACTGAAAAAGAATGTTGATTTGTTTTTGAAAATTGGTAATTCTTTACAAGCAATGTTTATGCTCGGTCCAAAACCATTGTCTGTTTATGATCAACAATTAAAACATGGTTTGGGGTATCCGAATCCTTATACACTCAGACAAGCAATTTCAGAATGTCCAAAGTTATATGTTGCATCTAGGACGGGTAATATAGAAATTCCTTTGAATGTTAGAGATTCTGAGGAAACTCTAGAGGATGCTTTCAAAAGTCAACAGAAAATGAATGAAAAAATGAATGATCCAATTGTTGTTGCGAACAAACAAAATTGTTAGACAAAAAGAAAATGTCTGGGAACGATGAATTTATCCTTTTTGGGGCATTCTCGGATCGAAATGCATCTTGTTCTATGATCCCTAACGGTTATGAAAATAATGAAAGTCAAATAAGTTAGTTGCTAAAAAAATGAAAAAATGAAAAAAAAATGATGAAAAAAATACAAAATTAGTAGGTCTAAGTGTTTATCTTTAAAAATGGTAAAAATGGGGCTTTTCTAAACTCTTGATTCTTAAATTCCCTGATGATCACTAGCTAATTTTCGAGGTAATTAGTAGGCGGGGGATAGAGATCTTAGTTTCCTTATAGATGCTTACTATAGCATGCTGTGAGGACAAAACAATATTTAGTATGGAGGAATTTTGGTTTGGTTTTATTACAAATACTTTGCCACTAAACCGGACCTTACATGACTAAAAAACGTACAAAAAATACATTGTATTTGTATGTTTTACATTTGTATTATGCAGGAAATGGATATCCAAGAAAAGGACAAAAATCGAAGCCAAAACGACAAAACCGAGCACGAGAACGGAAAGACGGTGAGAAGTCAAAAAGACAAAGTCAAAGTCAACAAAAGTCAAAAAGTCAAAGTCAACCCCGGTGTGAGGCATTTGAAAGAACATCAAAAAACCGAACCCGAAAACCTAAATTGCCAAAAGTGGGCCCACCCGTACCCACCTAGTGAGCCCGGGACAACCCACTTATAATTTTCAAACTTTATAAGCCTAAAACCTCCAAAAAGCCTAACACCCTTCTTTTTATAACACCGGCCCAAACACCAAGCCCATCACCCCTTATAATTCCTGTCAACACCCGTTACCCCTTAACCTTTACCCCGTTAGTCCTTTAAGGACTAACGATGCAAACCATCTATAACCAAAAGGGCAAAATATGCAAACATCAAGGACTGTGGTTGATATACACTTATACACCTTGAGGGACTTGTTTTGCCTATTTCCTAAACTTCAAAATAAAGCGGGAACAACTGTACATCTTTCTCAGTTACCCTGTCTCCACTACCCGCCAAATAACAAACCAACATCATCCCCCTTTCTTCTCCCCTATGTCGACCAACACCTTTGCCAACCTTATCCCACCAATTGCCACCTTGGCAATCCTCTACACTCTAATTCGTCTATGAAAGAAGACAAAGATTCAAGGGCCATGATCATTGAGCTTGGGGACTACTCAAAATGGAGGGCTAAGATTGATTTGAGACTTACCTCACACAAGAAGCACAACTATGAACCATCTCAGCAAAAAAACACAAGACCTAGAATATTCTTAAGCTTAGTATAAATAGGTCCTTTGTAAGCCATTGTTGGCAACCTAGTTTACTTTTCAGCTTATTTTAGTTTCATTTTAGCTTATTGTTCTTCTTCCTTGTAATGTTTTTAAAGAGTTTAATGAAATTTTAAGTTTGGTTTTAAAATCTGTTTGCAAGCTTTTAAGTTCATATATGTTTCAAAATCCACTATAAGCTTTTATATTAAGCTCTTATAAGCTGTTTGTACTTAAGCAATGAAAACTTTTTAGTTTCTTGTTGCTTAATAACTAGTTCACAAAAACTCACTCAAAAAGCTCTTTGGATGATAAGCTTACAATGGAAGAGCTTATGGGTTTTACTAGCTTGTTTCTAACAAGCTAGAGCTTGTAGAATAGCTCTAAGAGCACTTGTTTGCCCTGTTTAAGCAAGGGCCTTTGTAAGTTTCTTTTTTTCCAAGTTTTAGCTTAATACTGTAGCATTGCTTATTTACTGCTTATTTATGCTTACTACTACTTATTTATGATGTTTATTGCTTAAAATGCTTAGCTTGTAGTTTAAAAAATCTTTTGTGTAAGTTTTTCTTAAATCTGTCTTATATTAGCTTATAGAATTGCATAACTTGTTCTGGCTTATTTAAGTGCTTAACTACTGTTGAGACATGCTTAGTACTGCTTATTGTGCTTGTTGAACATCTGGTCTTTTCAAAATTTGGCTTAAATCAGTTTATACAAGTTAAAAATTTGCAAATCAGTTAGTAAAGGGGTGTTTGATTTAACCTGTTTAATGGGTCATAATGGGTCAAAAATGCACTTTGACTCTTGTGTTAGTTTAGCTTAGCTTATATTAGTCCTAAAATTCAGTTTGTTTAAGTGTTTAAGTATTAAATCTCATTTTAAAGTTTTTTAGAAATTATGGTTTGAAACTGTGAGGTTTAAGCTCATTGCATTTGCTTATTTGATTGTGATCTTGCTTATTGTCATTTTGTGAAGTTTTTGTGTTCATGAATGATTTAAAACAAGTTAGAAACCATAAGAAATAGGCCTGCATTTGTAGTTTACATTTTCCCAAAACTATTAAAAAAATTGCTAAGTAATGAAAAATTTGAGAAGTTGCTTTTTCAATTGCTTATTGTGGCTTATCCTGAATTTTAAAATGCTTTTTGATTGTTGATCCTTGCTCTTTGAGGTCAAATCTTAATCTGTTTGTAGGTTATTAAGTCATAAGGATCTGTTTGTTTGCTTATTTTTAAGCTCAAAAGTGGTGATTTGTTAAGATTGCTTTTGCTAGCTTATTTTTAAGCTAGAAAAGTCCCTAAGCCATAAGGATCTGTCTGTTTATTTGTTTGCTTATTTATAAGCCACTAAGCCATAAGGATCCTTTTGCTAGCTTATTTTTAAGCTAGAAAAGTCCCTCTTGGCCTTTTTGCTTATCAGTTTTGGCCAAAAAGCTATTTTCTTATTTAGGTTTATCGCTTTTGCTTATTCTAGGTTTAGTTTAGCTTATTAGGTTAGATTAAGCCCATTTTAGCTTATTCTCTTTAGTTTAGAGCTTATTTGCTTATTAGCTTAAAATTTCTAAGTTTTATAGCTTTTTGATTAAAATGCCATTCTAGCTTATTGTAGTTGCTTATTTTTGTTCCTAAGTGCTTTTTAGATATGCCCTTTTATCTGTCTTAGCTTATTTCTCTTTTTGGTTTGCTTAATAGGCTTAAAAAATGCAAACAGTTAGCATTTTATGGTTTAGTAGTGTTTAGCTTATTCTGTCCCTTTAACTGCTTATTTTTCAGCATTTAAGCCTTAAGAGTAAAAAACAGTTCTGTCTTTCATTGCTTATTTGTGTGCTTATTTTGGGCTTATATAAAAAGTGCCTTTGCAAAAGTTTCTTATTTTGAGCTTATTTAAAAAGTTGTTAAAAAAGTTTGCAAAAATAAAAATGCTTGGGATAGTGGTAAGCCCCAAGTGAGCCTAAGCTCGAACCCGGGACCTCAACCACCATCAACCAAGCATTTTAACACCACACTCAGTACCACTAGCACCCTTGGGATTTTTTCGTTATACCTTGCAAAATCAATTCATTTATCATTATTTTGAGCCTTATGTTTTATTATAAGCCGTAGCTAGTTGGCGTATTTTTAGCTTATTTGATAAGCGGTGAGATCCAACTTAAATTTTTCTATTCTTGTTCATAACTTGTTAGGAATTTTCAGCAATTTTTTGAATTTTCATCTGTATTTGTTTGTTTAAATTAATTTTCATAGGTAAAAATTTTAAAAAGTAAAAAAAAATAGTAAATTAATTCAGAAAATTACTAAAAAATAGTTTTTAGATTTAAAATAATTTTTTTTAGGTTTACATGCATTAAAATCATTTTCACCATTTTTAGATTTTAATTTTGTCTGTTTTTGGTCATTTAAGCTCGTTTTTAGAGGTAAAAGATATGTGTAATTAAGCACTTATCATTTCTCTTAATTTTTATCATATTTTAGACTTTTCTAAGATAGAAAATCATTTTTTGGAATTTTTAGGTATTTATTTGCTATTTTCTAGGATTTTAAATAGATTAAATTAGTCTTTAATTCATACAAAATTATTAAAAAGCCAAAAAAATATCAATTTTTTTTAGAAATTTTTTTTTTGTCATTTTTGAGGTTTACATGCAAAAATTTCTAGTGTAGGGTTAAAATTTGAAGTAGTTGATATTTTAGATGCGTTTTTAGGATTCCCGTTTTACGTTTTTAGTTTAAATTTGTGTTGCCTTAGTTAATTTTAGTGTAAATTGCATTAATTTTCCTGTAGTTTTAGAAAACCAATCTCAATCTTGTTCCATTCAAGCATCGATTCTCAAAACGACTGTTGACTTTTAATTACATTCCTCATTGGGGATAACGACCCGGGAATTCATACTCCCGGTTTTCTATATTGAGATTTTTTGGATTCTCATTATTATATATTTATATATTTACTTATATTTATATATAGTAAAGGGTTTTCAATCAGGGATACAAATAATGAGTGGTCAAAGTCACAGGGAAGAAGCAGCAGACTCAGGTGGTATATATGTTAGTCTGAGGAGCATTTGAAGAGGAATTGTTGATGACATCAAATAACGTCTATTTTATAGCATCATTTATCCCATGTAATTAACCCATTTTGTATACTTATTGCAAGGAATTGTTACTTAAACATTTGTATTTGAGAATTGCAGTAATTATGGAGTAGTTGGTAAAGATTAACTAAAAGGCACGCATTTTGGAGCTTAAATGAAGAGTTCGGGAAAGTCTACTGATCTGATAGCCAATATGCCGTATTATTCTAGACCTATACGACGTTTCCAAGACTTTGACAAATCAAAAGACCATTGCCTGACTTTGAAGAATACGCCGTATCCACATCAATGATACGCCGTATATAATACTTTGGTCAATGAAGAATAATCAACTGGTTTGACCTCAATACGCCATATCGATCATGAAGATACGGCGTATCCGTGCCTACACTTCATAAATAACCACGAAGGATTGGAGACCCAATACGCCGTATCCAAGAGACATTAATACGCCGTATTCAAGATATAGAAGGTGAATCTTCTGGAAGATATCAAACATGGTCCTTACTCTAGGAAATCCCCAATATGTTGTATCTCACATTGCTTGATATGGCGTATCGACGAGTTTCCAGACTCTATAAATAGACGATCCTAAACTTAGTTTATATATGCAAGTGAATCCCTAAACCACCAAGTCGACCAATAGACAAATAAAGGAGCCTAGAAGGTCATAAAAGAGCCTCAAGATCATAGGAAAACTCTTTTAATCTTCGCGCAACCGAATACGCGTTCGATTAAGGTTTCTTTATTTTAATCATTCATATATTAAACTGTGTGTATTTTTACAATGACTATCAGCTGATACCTTTAGGTATCAGCCATGTTTATGAAGATCTAATGTTTGGTTTGTTTATCTCGATTGTCTTAATTTATCATTCATTGTTTGTTTATGTTTATCATCTTATACTTGTTTACGTGCTTAAGTATGTGACCTATCATTCAACTGGGTCTAGTCCTACATATTTAATGCGCTGCAACTTCGGTGTTGTTTGGGCGTAGGTTAAGAGTCTGGGATAGCTCTCTATATTGTAATTTATATATCTAGAATCATAGGATCACAAATATTGACCTATCCTTGCCTTTAGTTTAGTGAGCTTAGTTAAGCCATAAGGTGACCTTGGTATCAACAAGTACGTTCTTATTCCATTGGTAAGGACTCGGATAGTGGACTACTAGTATATAAAGAGCCGTTAATCAGTAAGTGGGTAAAGTCTCCATGAGCTAGGGTTTAGTAAGAGCACCATTATTAATCTCCTAAGATAGATTATAATCAACGAATGCTTGCTTTATGCGGATGTGTCTAATTGTGACAGAATTAGCGTGTCTAGGTCTTAGGAAGAAGTACCGCCTAAGTCTAGGAATGATATGCCTTTCAAGATAAGTCAATCATTGCACTATTAAAAAAAACCTGCGTTTTATCGGATTATTCATGGTTGATATGTTTTCCTTACATTAGTTCTTGACCTCTTCTCTATCGTTTGTTTGTCTTCTTGTGTGTGTTTATTGCTTGACTTGTCATCAAAACCTTAGGTTAGATATACAAAATCATGCCAGTCTCTCAGGCTGAAATCCCCCTTTTGCATTAGTTTTAGGTTTAACTTAGATAACTAAAATGTTGATAGAATTAGGAATTAACACTCTCGCTCTTAGTGATCGACACCCTACTTACCATGAATCTACCACCGACCGGGTACACTGCCCGTTAAAACTTGAACTATCATAAATAAACACCACACAACGACACATCAATTGTCCCAGCTATAATCACAAGAAATCTCAAGGTTTTGTCAGGATTAGATATCTGGTTATGGAGTTGATGAGTATGACAATGCTGATGTTATGATGGTTATGAGTGTTGAAGAGTCGTTAGATTAGATCTTGGATTTAGGGGGCTCATACCATATGACATTTAAGAGAGATTACTTGTTTGATTTTTAGGAGTATGACAGTGTTAATGTACTGTTGAGTGATGAAAAGGAATGCCGTATACGGGGAACGGGTAAGGTTCAAGTACATATGAGGGATGGGTCAAGTTTCGTGTTGGACAACGTCGGGTATGTTTCAGAATTAAGGTGAAACTTGATATCATTGGGTACTCGTGAGAAAGAGGTTTTTGTCGTGAAGATGCAGTCGGGCAAGATCAAGGTTACAAAGGGTTCACTAGTGGTACTATCAGGAATAAGAATGACTAATTGTGTATATACCCTAGATGGTCAAGGAGTGACCAGGAAGACATTGAAGGGTAGAAGCAGTTAGGAGAATATCAGAATATGTGGAAAATTAAGACCAGTAATGTTCTTGATTCTTGTAATCAAGGGTCTACACAACAATGTATGAAGAGTGAGGTCACCAGACATTTGGGTGTTGTAGGGACACAAAAGCAAAATAGGTTGGTTAAGGAGACACACATGACACTCTTGGCTAAGGTATGTTGTTTTCTAATTTAGTCTGGTCTGTCCAAGGTTTTTTGGGCAGAAGAGACAACCATATCTACATATCTAGTGAATAGGTCACCATCATCATCGATTGGATTTAAGACACCTATAAATATGTTGGAATTTTGAAAATGTGTATTTTGTGAGAGAGTTAAAGTTTAATCTCTTTAGTGTCTCACAAATGTGTGATAAAAAGAATAGTGTTCTTTTTAATGACACTGAATGTATTGTTTTATCTCCAAATTTTAAGTTAATTAATGAAAGTCAAGTTTTACTTAGAGTTCCTAGAAAGAACAATATGTATAGTGTTGATTTAAAGAACATAGTTCCTAAAAGAGGTTTAACTTGCCTTTTGACAAAAGCCTCATCTGATGAATCTAAACTTTGGCATAGAAGGCTAGGTCACTTAAATTTTAAAACCATTAATAATTTGGTTAAGATAAATCTTGTAGGAGGTTTACCTTCCAAACTTTTTGAAAATGATCAAACCTGTGTTGCTTGTCAAAAGGGAAAGCAGCATAGAGCCTCTTGTAAATCCAAAACAGAGAACTCAAACAGTCTTCCTTTATATTTGTTACATATGGACTTGTTTGGTCCAACATTTGTAAAAAGTCTTATGAAGAAAATGTATTGCCTAGTTGTTATAGATGATTTCAGTAGGTTTACATGGGTTTTCTTTCTAGCTACTAAGGATGAGACTAGTGACATTCTTAAGACCTTTATAACTGAGATAGAAAATCTAGTAGATCACAAGGTTAAGGTGATTAGATGTGATAATGGGACTGAGTTCAAAAACAAAGAAATGAATCAGTTTTGTAAGATGAAGGGTATTTTGAGACAATATAGTGTAGCTAGAACTCCTAAACAAACTGGAGTAGCTAAGAGGAGAAATAGAACACTAATTGAGGCTGCTAGGACTATGTTAGCTGATTCTAAGTTGCCAACTACTTTTTGGGCAAAAGCAGTTAATACTGCTTGCTAGGTGCAAAATAGAGTGTTAGTAGTTAAGCCTCATAACAAGACTCCCTATGAACTTTTTCATGGTAGAACACCAACTTTAAGTTTTATGAGACCATTTGGATGTCCTGTTAACATTCTTAATACGATAGATCACTTAGGCAAATTTGATGGTAAGGCTGATGAAGGTTTCTTTATTGGATACTCTTTGAATAGTAAAGCCTTTAGAGTATTCAATATTAGAACAAGGATAGTGGAAGAAAACTTTCATATTAGGTTTAGTGAGAGTACACCTATGTTGTAGGTATGGACCCAGATTGGCTATTGTATATGATGCTACTAACAAGAACAATGAATTATGAGCTAATTAATTGTAGGTACATAGGTCGTAATGGTTTTGCAGTCCAAAAGCAAGTAATAATTTCAGTCAAGCTATAACGGAGGTAGAACCTCCGAAAAATTAGCAATTTTTGCTTACCATTATTGATTTAATGATCTACCATATTCCTAAGATCCAAAATTCTCATAATATGGATTCAAACCTCAAGCGATTGATGGAAAGAAGGTTGATAAAGATTCAATGAAAAGAGTAGTGAAGGTAATTATCAAGAGAAGAAGATAATGTTAACACACACCAACAATGTTAATGATGCTAGCATAAATGAGATTAATGTTGTTGGTGGAAAAACAAGCATTGAACTTCCATTTGATCCAAATATGCCTGCTTTGGAAGATTATAGCATATTTGACTCCTCAAAAGATGATGAAGATGTTGGTGTAGAGGCTGGCATGAAAATTTTAGATACAACAATCCAAGTCAGTCCTATTCCAACTACAAGAATTCAAAAAGATCATCCTCTTAATCAAGTGATTGGAAAGTTTATTGAAGTGGTTATCATTGGAAGTTTCTACTGCTTCATACATGGTTACTACTGCTTGACAAAAGTTAATACTGCTAGTTAGTAGTTAATACTGCTAGTGTATTTTTATTACTGCTCAACCATTTTAATGCTGCTCTTCATTATTACTGCTGCTTGGTATCGATTACTACTGTTAGTCATTTTTAGTGTTGCTCTTCATGGATGGTACTACATGGTATTTGTTACTACTGTTGGTTAGTTATTCATACAGATTCTTATGGTTGATTCTATTACTTTTGGTCATGAGATGGTCAACATATTGGTTTCAGGGGAAGAATACGATAAAGTGTTTAACCATTTGGATATGTTAAATTCACCATTTGAGGGGAAGGTTTTCACTTGTGCAAAACAAGTTAAACCTTATTACTACTGCTAAGTCATTATTACTACTGCTAGTTTAAGTTTCTACTGCTTGAATTCATTATTTGTATTGCGCGTCATGGAGGGTAATTTGAGACATTGGAAAGCTTGGATTAGAAGTTTAATATATGGTTAGTAGTTGTAAAGATCAAAGTTACATATGTTCACCGTCCCCTAATGGATAATGACAAAAAGGGGAAGATGTTATTCAAATGATATGATTTGCAACTTATTAAGTGTGGTGGCATGGCATGGAACAAGAATTGAAGGTTTCATTGTGTTGAAGAAGTATCATCATGTACAAAGGAGATCTTAAGTTAAGGGGAAGATTAGAATCTATTTCATTCATGGAAGATCTGATTTAAAGATGTACAAGATGTTCAAGTGCTTAAGTTGGAGACAAATCTTATTATTCAATAGAGGAAGATTGTTGAAGATTAAGCTACTATGAATCATCTTGGAATCAGTTTAGTGTTTGTTTTGTCATAATCAAATAGGGGAAGATTGTTGGGATTTATTGATTTGATGATACAAAAGAATGAAACAAAAGGATCAAAATAGACATTATGGAATTCTAGAAGATAGAGGATTCTAGAAGACTTGCTTAAAAGGATAAAGATCAAGATTAGGAAAGATTTAGTTTCCTAATACAATTAGATTTCCTTTGTAAGTCTAGATGGACTCTATATATAAAGAGATCCCTAGACATTGTTTATGTGTGTGTTTAAGGTGTTTTTAATTATGTTTTAGGAAAACACCAATGATCTCACCACTTGAGATCATTTTAGCCCTAAGATCAAAGGTGTCTTTGATCCCTGTTACAGTTAGGTAACACATTCTATCATGATCAAATAGAATTGGGGCTTATGTGAATATAAACCTTGTAAATAACATTGTCCTTGTTTAAATTCCGTTGTGCAACAACAAACTTTGTTATTATAGATCCTAGATGGGTTCCTAAATGATCTTCACACTATGATATGGTATATTCTGAAAAGGACATGTGTTGAACTTATCCGGGCATTCTGAAGCCCTAGTCAACACACTTTTTGCTCAAGAACTTATCTTGGAGAATTATCATGAACAAAACATCAGAGAGTTTTCCATTCTAATTCTATTTTCCCTTATTATTTAATTTTTTTATCTATACAACGAGGATGTTGTATAATTTAAGTGGGGGATGGAGAATTAGAACGTACTTGTCTTCTTTTTTACAAAATAACATGCAAAGTGCTTAAAACGGCTAAATTTAAAAAAAAATCAACATGACTTTTGTAAAAATCACTAGTTACATTACCTAGCACATTATAAACCCTTGATACATATTGTGAGAATTAAGCCTATTCCGTTTCCAACTGTTTACTAAAAAATCCACAAAAATATGAGTGTTCCGGTGATGTAGTGGACTTTAGAACTTGGCCTGATATATCACTTGAGACCGCAATGATGAGTATTATGGATTTAGATGGAGGAACATGTTCAACTGATAAATTTCTAGGATTAAACCAAATAGCCTACATGTCTTAAAAATAACTAACTACACTGGGTAGTTAACTCCCATATAACCCTTTGTTTACTCTCATTTTTAGAGTAAGATCCCCTAGAACAACTTGTTGAGCCATTCCTTTCTTTTTCAACACCATATTATATGTTTCGTTACACCTTTGCACCTTAGCCTACCGTGTAGATTAAGCCTATTTTAATCAAAGTTGCTAGTTGCTTTTGTGTAAAGTTTTGTATTTCATGTGTCAAAGTGAAGTTTTTCTATCTCTGTAATGGTCGGGAAATTGCACAATGCAATGGGAAAAATTTGTAGCTCGTAAGTTTCGCTACTTTCGCGATTATGGATCATGTCCGAAGAAGAAGTGTTACAAGGAAAAGATTATCCGGACGAATTATGATAGTGAAGACGGTGAAATAAAACCGAGAAAGAAGAAGGAAGAAAAATAGTTGGTTCAAAAGAAGCTTATACCAACGGAATCACTTTGAAGGATCGATTATTTGTTGATACATTACAAAAATCAAGGATGTAAAGTCTTGTAAAAAATGGCTGATATCACCACTTACTCTGTAAAAGTATGTAAATATGGGGATGTAAGGGAAGTTAACCGTTATGGAAATGCCAACTTAGGTTGTCTTTGTCATTTCTGTGATCGAGGCGTTTGTCTATAGGTTTGAGTCTTTGTCATGGAACGGTCGGGGGAAAGTTACTAGCAACCGTACCTTATTTGTTGGCTTAATCGATTTGTTTTGTAAATTTTGTTTAACACCCATTTTACTTCCTTTTCCTAGCAACTAACCTTAGTGTCTACTCGAACGAGGACTTGTACGAGCATGCATGTCTATTCCGTCGTTACGGCCATGTATACATGTCTCAGCTGCCTTGTTGGATGACGACTTTGGTGAAAGTTAGAAGCTCCCTACCCTATATCATTCTTCATCCTAACCACTGGTTAAACACGAACAGGGATACGATCGGATTGTATATTTATATTCCGTCATTACGGCCGTGTATGTAAGATGCAGCTGTCTTGTTGGTGTGGTACTTATGGTGAAAGACTGTTAAATGATCAACCCTAAGCCTTCTTAAACCAATTTATCTTTTGAATTGTTTCTCCTTAGCTTTAGCGGTGGAGATGTGTATCCTTGACAAAGCCTATGATATGAAACTAATCACGACCAAGCAATTGAGCGTACCAATTAAAAGTTGCACCCTAGATTAGTTTAGAGATATGAGTGTTTTCATTTCCATATTTCGTGAGGAGCTTGGTTATGTACAGGTGATTAGGACAAAATGATGCTTAAACAGAAAATCCTCGACTTCGGTTAGGAAACATTTTCATAAACTGAAACTTTTCTTAAGTCTACTTGAGGAAAAGTAGGATTCAAGTGGAGGGATATTTGATGACATCAAATAACGTTACTTTATTATATCATTTATCCCATCTGTTTTGCCCACTTTTATATAATTATTGCATTATTTAGTACTTAATTGCTTTAAAGTTGATAAATGCAGCAATTCAGGAGTGTTTTGTGAAGACAAGCTAAAAGGTGCATAATTTGGAGCTAAAATGAAGATATTTAAAGATTGCGGATTTCTGACCAATATGCCGTATTCAACTAAAGAGATACGGCGTATCCGCCCCAAGAATTCACAAGAAAATGCGTTTGACCAATTCCCAATACGGCGTATCCCTTCTGTCTACATACGCCGTATCCATTAAGATAACTATTCGAAGATACAGTAAATAAAGTAAATTGGGAATGATATCACTGATTGATTGAGAATGTAGCGCGCACTCCAAGGAATCCAGCCCAATACGCTGTATCGATCTTGCCAGATACGACGTAACATGTCTTTTTCAGACATTATAAATAGAAGACTCAAAAACGAGTTTTCAGTGTGCAATATCATATTCTTTATACCATACTCATTGATGACGAATTTTAGAAGAGAAGATCAGCCATCAAGGTTAAGCATTGAACACGAATCCATAGAAAACATCGTGTAATTTTTACTCTCTTAATCGTTCGATTTTCATTGTTTGATTACGCTTGTATAATTACAATGGTTGTGGGCTAATACCCTCGGGTATTAGCCATCTTAATGAAAGTTCAAGGTTTGGTTTGTTTTAAAATCAATTTCTTAATTTATCGTTGATTGTTTAATTATGTTTATCACCTCATACTTGTTTATGTGTTTGAATATGTGACATATCATTCAATTGGATCTAGTAATACGGACCAAGTAATCTAGATACCGGGATATCTCTCCATATCGTGTTTTATATTACTGGACCAATAGGATCACAAATAACGTTCTGTCTTTGTCTTTGAATTATAAGCATAGTTGGACCGGTATGTGACCCGTTTATGTTTCAGCAATCATGCTCTTAATTAACTGATAAAGATTTGAATAGTGGACTGCCAGTATATAAAACATCGTCAAACAATAAGTGGGTAAAGTCCCGTTGGGCTAAGGTTTTAACAGGATCACCACTACTTTGATTCCCTAAGATAGATTATAATTAAACTAAAGGATGCTTTATGCGGATGCGTTAATTATGACCGGATTAATCGTGTCTAGGTCTTAGGATGATGTCCCGCCTAAGTTTTAAGAATGATATGTCGCTTCGAGATAAGTAAATCATTGCACTAAAACAAACAAACCAACATTGAACTGGATTTAATATGGCTAATACAGTTTTCTATCATTTGGCTTGTACCACTTTTCTATCTTCTAATTTTCTTCTTTTATGTTTATTGTGTATTGAATTGATATTTGTCTCCACCAAACTTGTGCCAGTCTCTCAGGCTGAAAACCCCCATATCATTAGACAACGTATATAGTATAGGTTTAACCAGTAAATAGACTAATTAGAACTAATTAAAATACTGATAGAATTTAGGATTAATGTTTCACTCTTAGTGTTCGACACCCTACTTACCGCGAAACTCCATCTTGATTAGGTACACTGCTTATTAAAGTGTTGTTTTAGGTTTGTCGGCTAAATATAAATGTAAAACTTGATAATCAAATAATTGACCCTACACGACAGCACATCTAGGTTAATTGTTGCTTTTTGCTCCCATCAGCTAAATAAACGAAATAAAATAATTTTCAATAAATAAAGTTGATTTTCTTTTTGTGATTCTTAGTTTTGATCCCATCTAAGAGATTCCTTCTGATGAAAGTAAGGTACACATCGAGGTTTTTTCAGTGTTGTGGGGAAATAGGCTACCGATTTCTGACGGCTCGCTCCCGTTGTCTAGGTAGTTAAAAGACCATTAATTAGATACGGCGTATATGTCGACTGATACAATAGCAATTCGATGATCCTCATGCTTAAATCTTCTATATCCTACTAACATTTTCCTCCATTTTTGAGAAAGTGGTGATCGCTAGTTACGACTCAGGAAGATAACAAGCTGTGATGACACAATAAATGGGAATGAAGAGCACACTAACTCACGAATGATCACAAATTCCGAACTAAAAATCAATGATGAATTCTTGAAAATATTACAGGACAACACCTTCAATGGCATGGATAGAGGGGACGTTATTGACCACACTGCAAAGGTGATCGAAATAACCAAATGGATTAAGATGCCTAATGTGGAAAAGAATGAACTACGATTACACGTCCTCTCAAAATCACTTAGTGGAGATGAAAAGACATGGTGGAACGATGAAATAAATGAGACAACTATTACTTGCAGCGAACTAAATGATAAATTTTTTCATCGATATTACCCATTATCCCATACTTGCAATATCAAAATCCCTAACGACCTGGACAACGAAACGGATTACTTTGAATTTATATATTGGCTAGTGTCTAAATTCAACAACTATTGGGATATTGACAAAAATACCAAAAATGGGCTATGGGAATTTTATGTGAATAAACGTACTAAAGGAACGATTGGCGACCTCAACAAATACAAAGAACCATGCAAGGAAAACACCAAAAAGACATGTTCGAATACATTTTATAAACCCTATTTAGACGCACAAGAAGCAAAAGACATCTATGAAGTTATTAATAGGGAATATTCTCCGATACCAATCCCCGCTCATCACGACATCGACAACCCTAGATGTGCAGAACTGAAGAATTCACAATCGTACGACATTCAATAGCAATGATGAAGAATTCGTTACTGTAGGTCCAAGCAAAATTAATACAGTTGAAAGAACTCTTGGCGGCATGTCTTGCATCTACCATGAACTCTTCAATAGAAAAGATCGCGGATGGGAGGTAACACGAACCAGATGAATAAAGGAAAAAGGTCAAACTACAAGAAAAAGTGCTTTTAGTGACAACACGAATATGGTCACTAAAAGTCGATATTTCATCCTATAATCTGATTATGACCATAGTCCGGGCGGACCAAAAAGTCTGGTCCACAAATAGTAAAAGTGCCTACATATGAATATGATTCACAATAAAAATTGACCAACATGAAAGTGGTCATTATTGTTGGTGACAACCTGTGTGGTCATTTATTCTCGTCACCGTATAGATAAGTGGTCACTATTTTGACCAAATAGTGACCAAAAATGGTGACCACTAAATCAAAATAATCACCAAACATATAGTCGTCACTAATTTGAAAATTATGGCAAAAAAAATCTGCTTTGCAACCACAGTTTACGATTCGAAATACAAAATAGTTTATTCAAAACAGAAATCCAAAATTAATTACATATACGTAATCTATATTTCTTTATTCGAAACTAAATACAAGAATTACGATTACATCAATTAGTAAGATACCTAACCATATATAAAGATAAGAAATCTGCATAAGTTGTCCGATATAAATGTAGATAACGCAATTGATAAGAACTATGCATAAGATCTGCAAAGGATGGTGTTCGCATTGCCTCTATGGATATCAAGCTAGGCACGTCTATTCCACATTTTCTTGGATGACAATTCTGGTCAACCTGTTATTACCACCAATAATATTAGAAGCTAATATGTAATACTTAAAAATGGATCTTCTTAAGTAATAAAGTGATGATAAGTATATATATTCAGATGAGGGAAACAGGTTAAATGGCTAGAAAATGTTTAAAGGTACCCAAATTATATCTTAATGCATACATTCCTACATCGCTTTATTAAAAAAAATTAAGATCATTATTGTGATGATTTCGTTTGGGTCAACCCAACTGGACACGTACAATATTTACCTGTTTTGACCCAAACTCATTTCCTCCATTTACCAAACCCAAACGAGCTGTTTGGCCACCTTAAGTATTTTGGCAAGTATCGATTGATGGTTTACCTGATAACCTTTCTCCAGGCTATCACCATGCTTGTGTCCTAAACATGTCAGATGATCCACGCATATCTTTGACATGGAGTCAAACTCTTTTTTCATTTCTTGGTCCAACATAAGTGAATCTGCTTGTCATACAGTTTTTCACAATTATGTTATCAGCTCCACAAGTTTTATAAACAAAGGGATTCACGTATGATTCTAGCAAAGATTACCATTAACACATGATTTGAGATCACTGGCGTCTGATTGAAACTTTGTATCCATGGAGACGTATGCTGCAGCAATCTCCTCACTTCTTAAGTTATTTACTTGAATTGTTTCCCTGTACAAAAGATTCAGTGGTCATGAGGTCATGATCATGTCAAAACTAACGGATTTTGTGATTATTTTACGAGTATATATGTATAATGAATAGTACCTTATAAACGATTCTATCTCGACCATATTTCTCTCATTAAAGCGATTGATGGCTAACTTTGTGTTATCCTAGTGTTGTAAGCAGTTCCCAACCTTGTCTGTACTGCATGTAGAGTAAGGTTAAGCTTTCTATATAAACAGTATTAACTTGAGAGATACACTTCGTCCGTCCCAAGTTCTTGTCTACAAACAGAAACCACACAATTTAACATGTATGCACTTTTCAACTGGTAGAGCCATAAATTTGATGATGGCAATAAAAGTTTGATAAACTTTCAAAATAACTGAAAGTGGACAATTGTTTTAGGACAAACTAATTAGATATGTGGACAATAAAGTTTCGGGATTGTAGGAAGGGCATTTAGATTTCAATGTAATGCTTACCACTCTTCAAGGCAGTTTTCCAACAACGTCGAATTTTCCGTTGAAATACATGTATCTTCTGTAAAAAGAGATTACGCTTTCTCTATATATTTATTCACCTCAGTCTTTCCATCATCAGAAACTTGCATCATGTTAGACACGTCCTGCAACATCATCTTGTTATCTTGTGAACTCACCTCATCAATCTTTCGTGATACCTCAGAAACCTGATCACAAAATTGGATTTCAGTGTAATAATTAACAGGTACTATTAACCATGATTTATACAAACATAATAAGGTTTCCAAGCTCACCCTTAAAGTTTGTTTTGATGTCAAGTTCCTTAAGATTGCTGAAATGTTTTCTATTGCCAACTGTTTTTCTTTAGCTGCATCTTCATGTGAAACAAAAAATAAAGATTAATGCTAGAAGGTATTGGTCCCTCCAATCAACTGACACAGACACACTTCTTTCGCTGATTCGCCTGCATTTGTTGATTTAGTCAGCGTAAATACTTCATCAAAACTGTAGGCAAATGAGGAATTACTTACAAGTCTGTCAAAGTTCGCAAAAGAGTAATGCTAGAAGGTATTGGTCCCTCCAATCCACTCGCCTGAATCCTTCTGTTATTCATAAACTTTGATCAACTCTAATTGCTATATAGTATATGTATACTTAAATTCAATGGCAATGTGGTGAGAGGTGGCAAATCGGGTGAGTCGGGCGGGTTCGGGCAACGAATCAAATGGACATGGGTCAAACGGAAAAAAAATGATACCAAAAGACTAATATTTTCTATTGACAAAAAAAACTGTTCACAAAAAGAAAAAAAGAAAAAATAACAAATCTAGTAACACCCAAAGATTTTGATAACATATGTTTTGTACGTTTTTATACATTTCGTACGTTTTGCCATGTTTTTTACGCTTTTATATGTTTTTTTTCGTTTTCTTATGTTTCGTACGTTTTCGTATATCCAAAAACGTACAAAAGCGTAAAAACGCATAAAAACGTACGAAAATGTTTAGAATTTAGTGACAAGTTTTATCGTCACTTTATATACCAAAAAATATCCCCCGTATACTTAGTGTTGAAAATAGTGACCACTTTTAGGCTTCGTCACCAAATATTTACGGATGACCAAATATTAATGTCCAAAGAAAAAACTTATGCTTTCAATAAAAAAAAAAAATTTGGGGTTATTCCCCGGTGAAACAGCCTTAAAAGGCCAATGGTGCAAGATTACCCAAGGACCCATGATTTTAGCCAAGAATTGTAGCCAATTAGCTATAATAAATTGTAGCTAATATTTCCTCTAATTATACCAAAATTTTAAAATGCATAGATAAAAATGTAACAGAAGAGCGAAACTTGGAAACGATATAAAAAGTGGTGCATAAGCATTATACTTCTGTTTTTCTAATATTTAAAACATAGAAAATTGAAGTAAAATCTTAAGATGAATCAAATAACAACTAGAACAAAATATACGTACTAGCAATGAAAACATCATTACCTCTTCCCCATTTTATTTACAAAAAAGAAACAAGTAGGGCAAGTGGTAAGCGGCGATCGTTAATTGCATAAAATGCAGCTCTTAGACTTATGAGACCGGTCAAGACATTAATCGACAAGTAATAATGTCAAGAGCATGTTTAATTCTCATCTTATGCCTCGGTCCAAGTCTGACCAGCATACTGAATTAAGTCAGACCAAGCAAGAAACCGCAAAAATCACCAGACCATGAGCAAACATGTCGCCATGGGTTTGGAATGACCCTAAGGTCTGACCAAAGAGGCCAAGCCAAATGCATGTGTTCCTAGTTGGCTGGCATAGACTTAAAATTTAACACATAGGGGTATACACAAAAAGTGATAAAATGACATGTACAAAGAAGCATGCAAACAACTTTGTAGCACTAATTTTAAAAACCTTTAATAATGACACTGTAGTGACATGTCATAGTTCACGGAAACTCCAATCGAATGAACAAAGAAGCGGAGAATCAGGTCAGCGTGAAGCATATTAAAAACCTGAGTTCTTTAGGAAAATCCTCCTTAAACTTCTCTTATAGTTTGTTCTAGTGGATGAGCCATACTTCCCATGAGTTCATAGCATCCGGTTTTTAAACTCATGAAAAACATGTTTCATAGTTATGACAAGTAGGTTAACACATATTAAATAAGGAAAGCGTACCTTTTGCGATTATTCTTGAATACAAAAGCGTCTAAAATAAACACCTCTACGGTTGCTCACACAAATATGTCAACCAAGTATGTAAGAATTGCTAGTCTTACCCTCACGATCAAACACCCACGTGTTATTCAAAACCAAACACACGCCTTGCGTTTCTTCTTGAACTCGAACCAAACAAACCCTTAATAAAGGTTTAAACCCTAATTCGTCACATTGGAGGAATCACCAAACAACCACCACGCGTACCTTGAATCGTCAAGCACAGGAGAAAAGCTATAAATGGAAAAACCCTTAAACCGCGGTTTAGGGTAAATCACTGGAATCCCTAAATCATGCGATTTAGGGAGGCGATACAAGCCGAATAAACCCTTTTAGGGTTTCGGCGATTTAGGGTCTAAGGGAGAGGGAGAGAACCGATTTCTTGAGTGAGAACCGATTTCTTGAGTGGTTTTGGAGAGGATTAAATGTAGAATGAGGGATATGGGGTGTGTTTATATAGGCACCCCAATAACCCTAAATCTTGTTCACCAAGTTTGATTTAATTCTATAATTAAACAAACTCCACCTCCTTCATTTTTTTCTTCTCCAACCTAACAAACACCCCTTCTTTTATGGGTTTCGGCCAAACAAGGGGTTCCCACAAGGTTCGGGTTTTGTTCAGTTTAGTCCTTGGTTCTATATTTAGAATATTATATATAATTAATTAAACAAGTGTAGTAATTAATTAAATAACTATTTAAATATAAATCGTGAAGTAAACATACTCTTCGTATTTAACGTGTGTTCCCTCAATAAGCTCACGTATTTCTAATCGTATTTAGCGAAACCAACTACCATTTTCCAAAAAAGATCCTTCACAAGAAAATGAGAGGAAAAAATTCAACAAAAACCGGGTTAGATTTATATAATTTTGCAATAGATATCAAATTATTTCTTAAACTCGGAACACATAAAACATCGGACAGGCTAAGTGGTCTATGAGATGTATCAATTTTTGTTTGACCAATATCTCGTCTGGTCCTCCGTAGTTTGCATATGTTTGCAAGGCTGATAAGTTGGATGTGGCATGATGGGATGCTCAATTATCGAATAACCATGGTTGTTGCACAACTGAGGAAACAGTGGTGGCATTAGCTACTGGAAATTGTTGTGCATTCGTTTGTTCAGAATTCATAACGGTAATATTGTTCTCCCTTAACAACCTTGCGAGCTTTCTAAAATCAGATGTTGCGTGACCTGCAATTTCACAAAACTGGCAAGACAAATCTGCTCGATAGGAACGATTACCATTTTGACTTTGCCATGGACGATAAGAACGGTTACCATAACCACCTCGAGATTTTCGATTGTTAGAGTTATATGCTTGAAATGATTTCTGAAATTGTGGTGCCTTGGAATTCCGCCTATGAGTTGCATTGATAGTGGGAATAACAGGAAGAGACACTGAATCTTTTTCCTTAATCATTTAATCAGTCTTTCAAAATCAGTGAGTTTCTTCATAACTCTGCAATATGTAATAGGTGATCACGGACCTTTATGGCCTGCAACCAATAGAGTTGTACTCATACTCCCTAGTTAGATGTGATAATCTGATAACAACAGGTCTTCTTCATTATTGATTTTGGATTGGCGAGGCCAATTCATCAGCAATGGATCGCATTTCATTCAGAAATTCAGCAATTGATTTATTCTCTTTGGGAGTACTATCAAGTTTAGCTTTAAGTTAGATGATCCTGCTTCATGAGGAGTTTGCATAGTTTTGAGAAAGTCGTTCCCAAGCTTCTGAAGATGATACTCAGCAGACGCAGATTAAGTAGTAATCATTTCTTGACAACTTCCCCTAAGAATTGCACTGAGAAGGGTTTGATCTTGCCTATACCATTGAACAAAAGCACGGTTGATGGTCTTCTTTTCTGCATCAAGAAATTGTGATGGTATAACTAGAGTGCCATCAACATATGTTAGCAAATTCAGGCCAATTAGTGTGGATTGGATCTGTTTTCTCCAAACAGGAAAGTGGGTTGGTGCACTTAGTTGTATAAATTTGAGGACCAGACTCGTTGGAGTGATGATGCTCTTGATCCCTATAAAAGGTAATCTTCATATGAAATGTAGGTGAATCTACTACTCTTCCTTGATTGAAACTCATTGTCACTTATATAGAGAATGAGCTTCACAATTATAGGAGATTAGTTATCTTATAGTTACAACAACAATGACCTGACAAGAATTGAATAGAATATTCTAGAGGTCAAACTACTCCTTGTGCTTATCCTTAATATATTATACATGCATACCTAGATGTACTATGAAAAAGTTAATCACCTGTAGTCTGATTTATTTCCACTTTGTTAACTGTGATTCGGAACGTATTAGTTTAGTGTTTCGATTATGCTTTTAATCAAGCACAACAAACTCTAGTTTGTTTGACCCTCCTATTACTGGGTGTTTATTCGTGAAGAGTAACGACTAGATGGTAGCTTGACGTGTTGTGGTGAGAACCATATAGTTTTAATTTAATACTAAAGTTATCAAGATCAAAATTTATATATTGTACTTTTATCATTAAAAGATGAAGGTTTTGTGTTTGCTTCCTTTCTTAGGTGTGTTAATTCTTTGCTATCACCCTAGATTCATGCGCTGCTTACTTGTAGTAACAAAGTCACCAATGATGGAACAAATAAGGGTGATATCTAGCTTTGTTTTCGGTTTATCTGATCGAAAGGAAGAAGATAATAACAAATTCACCATCAATGATAGGCAATTTCAATCTATTTTTCGGAATCTTGGCTATTTCTGTGTTAAATAACGTGGCCCTTGGCACAGGTCCGATCAAATAATTATTCAGAAAGAAAGCAAAAGGATTAAACGATCATTTCGATAATATTTGTCGTCAAGGAGCAAGTAACAAAGGTTTTCCCAACTAAATTTCCCATCCTAATTTTCGTGAGGAATATAAGTGTTTTCATCCATATTTGTTTCTAATATCCCAGGACTGCGTCGGTCCAGATCTTTGGGATATTTGTAACAAATGGGGTGTGGTGATCAAGGTTTACCCTAGCAGCAAAGAGATCCAAATCGGGTCATCGATTGGATTTGTATGTTTTTATAAACGTTAATGATATCAATCGGTTAGTTACCAATCTAAGAACGTTGGATGGGTGTGGTTTCTTTATTTGCGATGTGGGAGTATGGTCGAACTTTATAAGTAGACCTGTGGAAGTTCTGGGGCGACGGCAACACCCAGTGTAGGTTTTCGGAACTTAAATCTGATAGTATCAACGAAAATGTTTTTAGTCCTTTTAAATCGCTATGCTAAAGCGGTCCTGGGCAACAAATCCGTGGATCATGTCGGGCAAATACTGGTACATGTGATGCTCGGCAGAATCTGTGGGTGGTTGTCGATTTGCTAACAAGGTATATAAGGAGGGGTAATGAAGCGGGATGTCTATCTCGGTAGACGATTTGTATTGATTTGGGATGGTAAGGAGCGTCGTCTTCTTGACTAAGATAAAGATTAAGTGTCATTTCAGGAGCTTCTAAAACATATGTCTTTGAAGGGATACGATGATGGTTGGTCTTAGATATGTTGGGGGCCGTTGGGTTTGGTTGGTATCTCGACTCTTGGATCAAGTGGAAAGAGTCAAGACTACAAAAGGTGTTTTTTAAAAGAGATATTTTGGAATTATTTAGTTCAAGATGTTTTCACTATTTTATTCCAGATGAAAGATGTGTTTGGATAGACCTGGTGGGTCTGCCCATTGGCATCCATGGGCTCCAGATGGTTTATAAGAAGTAGGGTGGTCTGGTGGGGAAGCAGCCCTTTTGCGTCGTGTCTTACGGATTGGTTAGTGATGGACCATGTTCATGGGAAGGTTTGTGTCTACAAGAGTCTTTTTACATCGTGTGATTCGGACGTCCTTAATGTTTCATATTCGTAATGGGGACTTTCGTATTATCGCTTATGAGTTTGCCATTATTGGGCGCCAATATTGAATCGATGGCGGGTCAATTCCGAGTAGGTTATCCTCTGGGAAAGGAAGGATGAGGGGTCTTCGTTGGATGAACGTTTGGATAAAATAAGGGAGCATTTGGCAGGTGATAGTTGTGATTCAGAATTCCCCTAAGCATGTTCAACATGATTCTGGTGTCGCCTTCTAGTCGGGTTTATGCTGAGAGGAGGATGTTCGTGGGTGGAAAGTGAATTGTGATGGTATAACTAGAGTGCCATCAACATATGTTAGCAAATTCAGGCCAGTTAGTGTGGATTGGAACTGTTTTCTCCAAACAGGAAAGTTAGAAGAAGTAAGCTTAATAGGAAAGTGGGTTGGTGCATTTAGTTGTATAAATTTGAGGACCAGACTCGTTGGAGTGACGAAGCTTTTGATACCATATATAGGTAATACTCATATGAATTGTAGGTGAAAAGGTTACTCTCATTGATTGAAACTAATGTACATTTATATAGAGAATGAGCTTCACAATTATAGGAGATTAGTTATCTTATAGTTACAACAACAATGACCTGATAAGAATAGAATATTCTAGAGTTCAAACTACTCCTTGTGCTTATCCTTAATATATTATACATGCATACCTAGTGTACCTATGAAAAAGTTAATCACATGTAGTGATTTATTTCCACTTTGTTAACTGTGATCGGACGTATACCGTTTAGTGTATCCGATTATGCTTTTAATCAAGAACAACAAACTCTAGTTTGTTTGTGGTGTTATTCGTGAAGTAACGACTAGCATGGTAGCTTGACGTGTTGTGTGAGCAACCATATAGGTTTTAATTTAATCACTAAAGTTATCAAGATCAAAATTCTCATTTATTGACTTTTATCATTAAAGATGAAGATTTGTGTTTCTTACTTTATTAGTGTGTTAATTCTTGATATCAAACTAGATTCATGCGCTGCGTACTTGTAGTAAATGGTTACTAGTTTCTAGATTCATCCATATGCATGGAGGTTTCCTATATAAACTTGTATTGCACGAATTTTTTTATCATTATTCTCTTAAGCTCTAAACCATAAATAATTTAGAACAAAACTTGGAACTTAGATCTAGTTCATTCTTGCTTGCATATTCATCAATTCTAAGGTATGAGTTCTTAATCTCTATTAGTTTATTATTGGTTAAGTTTTTGATGATTCTTGTTATAGTTAGGGTTGAACTAATCGTTATTTGTGTCGAATTGATGTTTTTGTAGAGTTGTGTTTTTTTATCATGTTTTCTTCATTAAATCCGTATTCTTAGTCTTTAAACTCAATTAGGTTTTGCTTTAAGAAAATTTTAACATTTTAATTGGGATTTTAAATCATATAATGTTTTTTAATCCAATCTTAATGGTTTTGAATAGGGCTGTAAACGAACCGGACGAACGCGAACGAAGGTATGTTCATGTTCGTTTATTTAATTTTAGCCGAACAAATAAA
>BQNB010069807.1:1687-33356 GCA_026074375.1 Tanacetum coccineum
AAATTGCAGGAGCAGGTTACTATATTGCAGGGACAGCAGGGACTCGCTGGGGGTCCTGCACAGCCAGAGCTACCAGAGGACACTGGCAGCAGTTCTTAGATTAGACTTTGTTATGGCTAGTCATTTTGTATATAGCCTACTAAGTATTACGGGTTTAATCCCGGCTAGTAAGGCTTTAGGTTATTTTGCTTATTTTGTAACCTAAACGTATGATCATTTTGTATCTAAACCAATCATGTATGTTTTCCAATTATATATGAAATGGTGGTATTATATCATGTTTATAATCGAATTTGTGATGAATGAATGTCGATTTAGTTATATCATTGTTAATTACAATTCAATTTTACATTTCACTGTGTGATGTGATCTCACTTTAATTATCATGGATACGTCATGTCGTGGTCACGATTTTATGAAATCTAACGGATATTGTATTTTCTTATGATTGAAGAAAATGGCACCAAAAAGAGCCACGAGATCAACCCGAGCCCCACCAACTCCAAATGAAACAACCACAACTGTTACTGAGGCACAACTTCAGGCCTTAATTGACCAAGGAGTTGCTGCTGCAATGGCTGAAGCAGAAGCAAGCAGGGCTAGGAATGGCTACAATAGCAATGGTTCAGGACCAAGGCCAGCCCAAACTGCTCGCGAATGCTCTTACTCTGAATTCTTGAAATGCAAACCTTTGGACTTCAAAGGCACTGAGGGAGTCGTCGGACTCACTCGATGGTTTGAGAAAATGGAATCTGTGTTCAGCATTAGCAATTGCCCAGCAACTAGCCAAGTCAAATTCGCTACTTGCACTCTGCAAGATGATGCTCTTACATGGTGGAATGCCCATGTTAAGACCACTACTACTGAAGCAGCTCATGCCATGCCATGGGCAGCACTGAAGAAAATGATGACTGATAAGTACTGCCCGAGGGGTGAGATCAAGAAGATTGAGACTGAGATGTGGAATCTTAAGGTCAAGGGCACCGATGTGGTGGCCTATAGTCGACGATTTCAGCAACTAGCTTTGATGTGTTCCAGGATGTTCCCAGAAGAGATAGACAAGATTGAAAAGTATATCGGTGGCTTGCCCGATATGATACACGGTAGTGTAAAGGCATCAAAGCCGAAAACTATGCAAGAGGCTATCGAGTTTACAACTGAGCTGATGGATGAGAAGACCCATGCCTATGCTGAACGTCAGGCAGAAAAGAAAAGAAGGTATGATGATCTTTCCAAGAACAATCAAAACCAACAACAGCAGAATAAGAGGCAGAACACAGGCCAGGCCTACACTGCAGGCAATAGTGACAGGAAATCATACGCCGGGTCTAAACCTCTATGTTCCAAGTGTAATTACAATCATGAAGGTCCTTGTCCACCTAGGTGCAATAACTGCAAGAGGGTTGGCCATCTGACCAGAGACTGTAGAAGCCGGCCTGCAAATGCCAACAACAACAATAACAACAACAACAACAACAACAACCGCAACAACAACAACAATAATCAGAAGGGCAACGGTTGCTATGAGTGCGGAGCTCAAGGACATTTTAGAAGAAACTGCCCAAAACTGAGAAACAATGACCGTGGTAATCAAGCTGGGAATGACAGGGCTCCAGCGAAGGTGTATGTGGTTGGAAATGCGGGGGCAAACCCAGACAACGTCGTTGCGGGTACGTTCCTTCTAAACAACCGCTATGCTTATATCTTATTTGATACGGGTGCCGATCGAAGTTTTGTGTCTACTGCATTTAGCTCCCAAATTGACATCACGCCATCTACCCTAGATCACTATTATGATGTCGAACTAGCTGACGGGAGAATAATTGGGTTAAATACTATCCTTAAGGGTTGCACATTAAACTTCCTAAACCACCAATTCAACATAAACTTAATGCCTGTAGAACTTGGTAGTTTCGTTTTGTTGCTATAATCGGTAAATGGATTGCGTTGGCGAAGTTTAGTACCAAGCTGTCATTAGTGTGTACGAGAAGAGATTGTTAGCATCCCCCGGAGAAATAAAACCTTATCCTACACGGTGATGGAAGTTACTCAGGGAAATTGACACGTTTAACATCTATTTCGTTGCAACAACGCGAGAAGTACATGAAAAAGGGATTTCCTAACTTTTTGGCCACCATGTTCATGCAAAAGTGGTTGAAGACAAGTCGGAGAAGAAGCGACTTGAGGATTCACGTTGACCAATAGTTCAAGACTTTTCCGTAGTATTTCTGAAGACTTGTCGGGGTTCTTCCTCCGACCTCAACATGTTGTGTTTCAAATGATTTGGTACTGGTGCTGCACTGTAGCACGGGGCTCACTTATCGTTGGCCCTTCGAGATGAAAGAGTTATCCGAGCATATGAAAAGAACTGTTCAGAAAAAGGGCTTTATAAGACCCAGTTCCTCACCCTGGGGAGCTTCGGTCTTGTTTGTCAAGAAGAAAGACGGATCATTCCGGATGTGCATTGATTACGGTATTGGAATTAAACTAACGGTGAAGAAAACCGTTATCCGCTCCCAAAGGAATTGATGATTTATTTGATACAGCTTCCAAGGGTCCCAAGTGTCTACTCAAAAATCGACTGAAGTCACGGTTTTCACAATTGAGGTTTCGAAAAAGAGGAAATTCCAATGAATGACCTTAAGAAACTCGTTACGGCCATTACGAATTCATGTTATGCCGTTTGGTTTGACAAACACACCTGCTGTGTTTATGGACCTCATAAACCGAGTGTGCAAACCTTATTTGGACAAATTCGTAATTGTCTTTATTGACGATATTTTGATCTATTCCAAGAGCAAGCAAGAGCACGAAGAGCATCTGAAGATAATATTAGAGTTGTTGAAGAAAGAGGAGTTGTATGCAAAATTTTCCAAATGTGAATTTTGGATCCCCAAAGTACAGTTCCTCGGTCACGTGATCGATAGTGAAGTATTCATGTTGGATCCAGCCAAGATTGGAATCATTTATGATTGGGACTTATCCTAAGTCACCAACGGAGATTCGTCAATTTTTAGGTCTTGTAGGGTATTACCGAAGATTCATTTGAAGGTTTTCTAAATGATCGCCAAACTATGACCTATAGCTTACTCAAAAGAAGGTTCAAAGTTTGAGTGGGGCGATAAAAAACAAGAAGCAGCTTTTCCAACGTTTTGAAGCAAAAGTTGTCGCAGTGTTTTTTTTTTATATTTACTCCAATCCTTGCATTACCTGAAGGAGTAGCGAAGGATTTCATCGCTTACTGCGGGGACGCTTCAAAGAAGGGTTTGGGCGCTGTGTTGATGCAAAGAGAAAAGGTGATTTCTTATGCATCACGCCAGTTGAAGATTCATGAGAAGAACTATACAACTCATGATTTGGAACTTGGAGCAGTAGTGTTCGCTCTCAAGATCTGGAGACATTATTTATATGGAACTAAGTGTACGGTGTTCACCGATCACAAGAGTTTGCAACATATTTTAGATCAAAAAGAGTTGAACATGAGGCAACGCCGATGGTTAGATGTTGCTAAGTGATTACGATTACGATATTCGTTATCTACCCGGGGAAAGCCAATGTCGTTGCTGATGCTTTGAGCAGGAACGCTGAACGGAGAAACCACCGTTAAGAGTTCGTGCTTAGTAGGTATTTTAGCTTGGATCTTCCCAAACTGATCTTAAATGCTCAGATGCAAGCGGCGAAAATCATGAGAACTTAAGAGTGAAGACGTTGGGGGGGATGTTGATTGAAAATGCTAAATTTCCAGAAGCGATTAGAGAACAAAAGTTGGAACCACGTGCGGATGGAACCCTATGCCTCAATGGCAGGAGTTGGCTACCTTGTTATGGAGATTTACGGACTGTAATCATGCACGAGTCCCACAAATCAAAGTACTCTATACATCCGGGTTCTGACAAAATGTACCAAGATATGAAGAAGCTATATTGGTGGCCCAACATGAAAGCCGTATTGCCAACCTCTGTTTAGCAAAGTGTTTGACATGCGCTAAGGTCAAGGATTCCCGACATCAAAGGCATCGGATTGTTGGTACAACCTAGATACCTGAATGTAAGTGGACAACATCAACATGGATTTTTTACAAAGCTTCCTAAAGTCATCGCAGGCTATGGACCATTTGGTGATCGTTGGACGACTCACTAAGTCTGCGATATTTTCACACCAATGAGAGAGACCGATCCTTTGGATAAACTTGCGAGAATGTACCTGAAGGATGGTGGGTCACGAGACATGGAATACCTGTCTCAATCATTTGTGATCGTGACCCGAGATTCGCATCAAATTTCTGGAGGTCACTTCAGAACGCTTTGGGTACTAATTTAGATATGAGTACAGCATACCATCCACAAACAGACGGGCAATGCGAGAGGAATTTCAAATCTCAAGGAGTTTGCTGCGTGCTTATGAAGCTACTTTGGAGAAAGGGCTGGGTTAACCATTTGCATTAGTCGAGTTTCTCATTTACACAATAGCTATCACGCAATGCATCAGGCGACACCATTCGAAGCACTTTTATGGTCAGAAAGTGTCAATTCACTGGTGTGTTGGACTGAAGTTGGAGAGCTCAAATACTCGGTCCAGAACTAATCCAAGATGGGGGGGGACCACTGAGAAAAAGAAATCGTCCAGATCAAGCAAAGGATGCATAGCTGGTCGCTCGTGAGCGACAGAAGAGTTTACGCTGACTTGATGCGTAAACAATGGAATTCCAAGTCGGTGGATAAAGTTTATGCTTAAAGTTTCACCTTGGAAAGTGGTCGTACGTTTTGGCCAAACGGGGGAAGTTAAAACCCCAGATCATGTTGGACCTTTCAAGGGTATTAGAAAAAGGGTTGGAGAGGTTTTTTGCCTACAAGCTTGAAACTTCCAAGAAGAATTGAAGCAGAGTTCATAATAGTTTCATGTATCTAATTTGAAAAAGTGTCATGAGACGAACCATTTAGCGTTATGTTGGATGGACTTCATCTTGATACAAGCTTCATTTTTGTTGAGGACCATTAGAATGTGGGTCATGGAGTTAAACGGTTGAACAGTGAAGCCGAGATCTCGGATCCATTAGTCAAAGTTCGATGGAACTCCAAGAGAGGTCCTGAGTTCACATGGGAACGAGAAGACCAATTCAAGAAGAAATATCCACACCTCTTCATCAAGACCACACCGTCGTCAAGTGTTGCATCGTGAGCCTTGAGGACAAGGCTCGTTTAACGGGGGAAGTCTATAACACCCTGTGTTTTAAAGTCATTGACGACGTCGATAAATCCGCAATGTACTTTTTGTATTGTACGCAATTGCTTTAAATCGTAAATGTTAAGCTAAATCGCGTAAGCTAAAAATTAGCGTTCAATGTAAACGGGCATCAAACAATTAAATGTTTACATCAAGCAAGGTTTATATAATTATTTTGAGAATAATTATTAACTTTGTTCATTTTATTTTTATCGGATACGTAAAGTGTATACGTTTCGCGATAAATTGCGTTTAGGCACTCCCGGAACCACCAAAACTTTTCTACGCTTCAACAAATACCCACATTTATACCCAATACATAAAAATTACTAAACATCATCACCTACATCTTCTTATTGCCGAAATTCTTGCAATGATACAAAGATATATCAAGAAAATCCACTTTGGTCAAATGTACATCCATACCTTCTCATTTAAACCACACCATGCCTTGTCTCTTTGACTTAGACCAAGACCATAGACCATCCCTAGGACCATACCTTGTTCCCTTGACTAAAGTCTTGCACCATATATATACATGTATCTAGTGATGAGAATGACATACATGCTTAAACACTTGAGAAAAATCAAAATTTTCTTCCCTTTTTCTCTCTATATTGCTTTGGCAATAAATCACCACAAAGACCCCAACACATAAACTTTGCTACCCACATTTACACATCTTCTTAACATAATCTAAGATACCTCAAAAGTATTTTGAAGCCTTTGAATTAATTTTTTCAAGTAATAATCAAGAAAAGCAAGATTAGGGTTTTCTTAAGAAAACTAGGGTTTCTTAAGTGCAAGCTTGGATTTTAAGTCTAAACACAAGTTTAGCACTTGTTTCTCATCATCATCATACATCATAAGGTCTATTTTAAACCTTTATGCTTTTAGTTTATGAGATTTTATGTATATGATGTGCTATATAGTGAAATCACCATTAGGAATACTTTTGAACATGAAAAATATAATTTTTCTTGTGATTTTATGATTTGTTTGTACCTATCTCTCGTATATTATGATGTTGATTAATATCTTGTAATAAAAGGATATATAAGTCTTGGACAATCTCGGTTAAGCATAAAAAATGTTTCATAATAACATGTAATTTAAAAGTTAATTTTAGAAAGTTTATGATTTCATGTAAGTTAATAACTTGTGATCTTGATGATCTTGAAAATATGAACTTTCTGGAACATTATTATATGTATACTGTGATATATATATAATACTAAAAGACTTGTGGTAATTTTGAGGTGGAAATGTATTTAAACATATTTATAATATAATTTATAAAGATCATTTAGGGTCAGTAGGTTTTCGAATTCCAAACAGAGAAGTTTATATTTTATAAGATAATACAATTCACGCGATTCCGAAAAGTAAGAAACATGGTTTTAAACGGATTAATAACGAATAAAGTTCCGTTTAAAAACTGAGTTATAGTAAATTAACGAAGTTTATAAAATAATTTTTATAAAAATTATATCAAACACAGAAAGTTGGATATTTTTAATAAATAATACATATTTTTAGGATTCCAAAATGATAAGAATCGTAATTTTTCAATTAATAACGAACGAGTTATGAATTTCGCGAGTTTACGACAATTAATACTTTTATAAAACTATTTTTATAAAAGTTACTATTCATGACAGAAAGTTATATTTTTGTAAACCTCATAAAATTATAGAACTTTCAAAAACGAGAACGTCCTCGAAAGAATCGTTAAAAACGGAGCTATAACGAATAAAATACGACATTTACGGGTTTTACGACAACAAATACGATTTTAATAAAAGTCACGTCTGATGTGAACAGTAAAAGTTACTGTTCACCAGAGGGTCAAAATATTGAAAATGTCAAATTATGATAACTCGTCCTAATACGAAAAGATGGGCATAAGAAACGTCAAAATCGGGCTTAAAACGCAAAAGTTATGCTAGTTTTACTAAAACAGTAATTATAAACGTTTTTACTTATTAAACGTAATTTTACCAAAACCATTAGTTGGTGATTGAACTATGTAGAATTATATGCGGTTATCAAAGTACTATATTACTAGGGAGTTTCATAATGAGGCCTCTTCGGATGGCGTTTCGACGAGTTGTTGGATTTACGATTTAAAGTGTCCTAACTCCTCGAACGTCATGTCATGACCTCTTAGATTATGATAGCCCGAACGATAGTACGATGTAACAACTATAAGATTATATTCAAGTACTCGGTACTTATACGACCTATGATAATTTAGGTTGCATTCGATCTTTTACGTGACGCTTTATCTACGATATTTGGATTATCTGAACTCAAGGTGAGTTCATAGCCCCACATTTTTACGATTTCAATGATTTATAATTATGGGGTGGAAACATGCTTTGTTTTATAAATTGGACGCAAGTATTGATTACATGTTTGCCTAAGTAGCGATAACCCAAGTTAAGCATTATCATTTAATGAGGATAGAACAATACTTTCTCATGACTGATTACTCCCTCTGGGAAGTAATTAAAAATGGTAACAAAGTGCTAAATAGAACTGTTGGAGAAACTGAGCAGGAATATGAACCTACTAATGCAGAAGAAAAGCATGATAGGAGGAATGAGATGAAAGCTAGAGGAACTCTATTGATGGCACTCCCAAATAAGGATCAACTGAAGTTCCATTCATATAAAGATGCAAGATTAATCATGGAAACCATTGACAAGAGGTATGGAGGAAACAAGGAATCCAAGAAAGTTCAAAGATTTCTACTCAAGCAACAATATGAGAACTTTGCAGGATTGAGTTCAGAGACAATGGATCAAACTTTTGATAGGTTGCAAAAACTTATCACTCAGTTGGAGATTCAAGGCGAAGTTATTACACAAGAGGACATGAACTAAACTGTTCAGAAGTCTTCCATCTGAATGGAAGACTCATGCTTTGATCTGGAGGAACAAACGGGAAATAGAGACCATTAGTTTAGATGACTTATACAACAACTTAAAGATATATGAACCTGAAATCTCAGGATCATCAAGTACAAGTCAAAATCCACAAAATATGGCTTTTGTGTCCTCTAATAGCACTAACAGCAATAGCAGCACAAATGAAGCAGATAACAATGCTTATGGAATTAGTGCTACTCATACTCAAAGTAATCCTACATTTGGAGACAACCTTAGTGATGTTGTGATATGTGCTTTCCTAGCTAGTCAGCCTAATTCTCCTCAACTTTCACAAGAGGATCTAGAACAAATTAATCCTGATGACCTAGAAGAAATGGATTTGCAATGGGAGATGGCCATGCTGACTATTAGAGCTAGGAGATTCATCAAGAGGACAAGCAGGAAACTGGATGTAAATGGTCAAAGAGTTAGATTTGATAGGTCTAAAGTGGAATGATACAATTGTCATAAATATGGTCACTTTGCAAGAGAATGTAGAGCTCCTAGAAATCAGGAAAACAGAGGAAAAGAGAGTAATAGAAGAACTGTAACAGTGGAAACTCCCACTGAAAATGCCTTGGTTGCTCAAGATGGAATTGGAGGGTATGACTAGAGCTACCAAGCTGAGGAAGAGCATCCTACAAACTTCGCATTAATGGCACATACATCTTCAGGAAGTTCTTCTAGTTCAGATTCTGAGGTAGATTCTTGTTGTAAATCATGTGTAAAAGCTTATGCTACTCTTAAAGAACAATATGATAGTTTGTCTTCAGATTACAAAATGTCTCAATTTAATTTAGTATCTTATAAAGCAAGTTTAGAATCAGTAGAAGCTAGACTAGCTCACTATAAGAAAAATGAGGCTGTGTTTGAAGAAAGCATTAATGTTTTAAAACTTGAAGTCAAACTAAGAGACACTGCTTTAGTTAAAAACAAAAAGAAATTGGAAAAAGCAGAAAAAGAGAGAGATGAGTTAAAACTAACACTATCCTTTCAGTGCTAGGAAGTGACTTTAGAAACATCTAAACAAAACAAACACTATCCTAGAGGGAACCAAAGAAACTGGAACAATCTTATGTCCCAAAGACTAGGAAGTGACTTTAAAATGATTAATAAAGCTTGTTTTGTTTGTGGTAGTTTTTAGCATCTTCATTATGTGTGTGATAAAAAGGTTATAAGACCATTGTGGAACAACTCAAGTAGGGTGAATCACAAGAACTTTGCTAATAAAATGACTCACCCTTACCCTAATAGAAGATTTGTTCCACAAGCAGTATTAACCAGGTCTGACAAAATTAATACTGATGGTGCAAGTGTTAATACTGCTGGTGCAAGTGTTAATACTGTTGTCAGACTAGTTAATACTACTGGCTCAAAACCGACTGTGAATCATCCTAGACCAATATCAAATGCTTATAAAAAGGGATATTCACAAGTCACAAGGCCATTTAACAAGTATTCAGAATACAAAAACAGTATTTTCAATAAAAAGGTTAATACTGTCATGGTAAAAGATACTTCTGCTAGGGATAGAGTAGTAGTAAGTGAAAACAAGGGAAAAGGGGTTAATGCTGTTAAGGCCTTAGCATGCTGGGTTTGGAAAGCCAAAAACAGTAGTGCATCAAATACTTTTCATCGAATTATCCTCTTACATTGATGCACGGGCAGCTCGCCCCACCTCTCGTTCCTATAATGGCTTAGATCCCTAAAAGAGTCTAATTCTCTTATTTTATGTGTAGGGCAACCCACAGCAGAAAGAGTACAAGGAAAAAGGAGTTATTGACAGTGCTTGCTCAAGGCACATGACTGGAAACAAATGCTATCTTACTAAGTATGAAGATTATAATCATGGATTTGTTTCCTTTGGAGATGGTAAAGGTAGAATTTCTAGTAAAGGTAAAATCAAAACAGGAACATTGGATTTTGATAATGTGTACTTTTGTAAGGAGCTTAAGTATAATACTAGTTTAGTTGTCACAACTATGTGACAAAAAAGAATAATCGTTCTTTTTACTGGACACTGAGATGTCATGTCTTATCTTCTAACTTTAAGCTACTTGTGAAAGTCAAGTTTTGCCACGCCGCTCGCTTGCTGTCTAAGAACAGGATAACATGTTACGTGTTAGAGATCCACTAAAGGTTTACTTGCCTCTTTGCAAAGGCCACTATTGATGGAATCCAAACTCCTCTCTCCGCGCATAGGAGGGCTTAGAGAGATAGAGAGAGAACACGCCTTAAAAACATGACAAAACTTGTGGAGGGGGAAACATTGTTAGAGGTTTGCCATTCAAGGATTTTTCGAAAATGACCATTTCTTGTGTTGCCTTGTCACAGCAAAGGAAAGCAACATAAAGCCTCCTGTAAGGCCAAACTTGTGAACTCAATCAGCAAAACCTTACATATGCTTCATATGGACCCTATATGTCCTACAAATGTTAGAGTTTAATGAAAAAAAGTCTTATTTTGGGTGCCTAGTCCTGTCTCTAATGACCTTTAGTAGCGCCCTTACTTGGGTATTCTTTTTTGCCTCACGTCTCGGATGAGGACTAGTGGAGCCTCGCTCGCGCTATAAGACTTTTCATAACAGAATATAGAAAATTAACTAGACCATAAAGTAAAAGTTATCAAATGTGACAATGGAACTGAGTTCAAGAATAGTGTAATGAATCAATTCTGTGACATGAAGGGTATTAAGAGGGGATTCAGTGTTGCTAGGGACCTCCTCAGCAGAATGCGGGGTTGCTAGAGAGGGGAAATAGAACACTGATAGAGGCTACAAGAACTATGTTAGGTGACATCTTAGTTGCCAACTACCTTTTAGGCTAGCAAGTACGTTAAATATGCTTGCTATGTGCTAAATAGGGTCTTAGTCATTAAGCCTCATAACAACATACCTTATGAACTTATTCATGGAAGAATCTCATTGATAGACTTCATGAAACCTTTTGGGTGTCCTGTTACCATATCAAATACCAGGGATCTTCTAGGCAAGTTTGATCGAAAAGCCGATGAGGGATTTTTTTGTTGGGTACTTTATAGTAAGCAAAGCCATGAGAGTATTTAACATAAGGACCAAGATAGTTGAAGAGACCTTAAACATTAGATTTCTTGAAAATACACCTAATGTGACAGGAAATGGACCAGACTGGCTTTTTGATGTTGATTCTTTGACAATATCTATGAAATATGTTCTAGTTGTTGTAGGAAATCAAACTAATGGTATTGCAGGAACTAGAGATAACATTGTTATAGGTCGTGCTAAGAAGAAGACAGAACCTGACTCAGTATACCATTCCTAATACCTATCTACACAACTGATCCATTAATCTCTTAGATCCTAAGGTAGTGAAGAAGATTGCTGAGAAGAGAAGCCTACTGAAATGGATAAAAATAGAGCTTCAGATAAAGATGTGAAGGATGATCAAGTCACAAGAAGTGAGTTTGAAAGGCTACTTCAACAAGAAAAGCAGATTGTACATCATAACAACACTAATAGTATTAATACTATTAGTACACCTGTTAGTGCTGTTGGACCATCTTTTACTAATGATGATCCATCATCACCAGTTAATGCTGCTGAAGCTTCTAATGCATTTGAGGAACATCTATTTGAAAGATTTTCTCCTTTTAAAAATGCATTTACACTTCCACCTATTTCAAATGTGACTCCAATGGATGATACTGGAATTTTTGGTAATACTTATGGTGATGAAGATGTGGCGTTTTGCAAGAAGGCATGACCCTAAACAACTTGGAAAAACTACCATGCTGAATGTCAGTTCTATTAAGGATCAATCCTAAGACCTAGGATCATTAAGAGACTTTAAATTTAGCATTCAAACAAGGAGAATGACCAAGAATATGATGAACATGCTATGGTATGTTACATTAATAAGCATAAGAGAACAAATCATAAAGATTATCAGAACTGCTTATTTGCTTGTTTTCTCTCTCAAATGGAACCCAAGAAAGTGATTCAAGCTCTGGAAGATCCAAGCTGGATAGAAGCAATGCAAGAGGAGCTTCTACAATTTCAACTTCAGAAGGTTTGGACACTGGTTAATCTACCTAATGGCAAGAGGGCCATTGGAACAAAATGGGTCTTTAGAAACAAAAAGGATGAGAGAGGGATTGTAGTAAGAAACAAGGCAAGATTGGTTGCATAAGATTATACCCAAGAAGAAGGAATTAATTATGATGAGGTTTTTGCTTCTGTTGCTAGGATAGAAGCAATCATGTTATTTTTGGCCTATGTATCATTTATGAGGTTTATTGTGTACCAGATGGATGTGAAGAGTGCCTTCTTATATGGTACTATTGAAGAGGAGGTTTATGTGTGTCAACCTCCTGGTTTTGAAGATCCACAGTTTCCTGAACAATAGTTATAAGGTAGAAAAATCTTTTATAAGTCTATATTAAGCTCTTTGAAGCCTGGTATGAGACCTTATCTACCTACCTAATTGAAAATGGATTTAGAAGAGGCACTATAGATAAGACTTTGTTCATCAAGAAGGACAAAGGTAATATCTTGTTAGTACAGGTATATGTTGATGATATCATCTTTGGGTTAACTAAGAAGTCTCTATGTGATGAGTTTGAAGGTTTGATGAACAAGAGATTCAGATTAAGTTCTATGGGAGGTATCACTTTATTCTTTGGGTTACAAGTACAACAGAAGAAGGATGGATTCTTTCATTAGCCAAGACAAAAAAATTGTGTGGCTGACATATTGTAAGAATTTGATTTTGGCCAAAGTGAAGAAAACAAGCACTCCTATGGAACCAAAACCAAAGGCCATTATTAATCAAGGGATGAAGAAGCTGTTAGTGTGGAATGTTCATTTAAAAAAAATTTTTAGATCAATGATTGAATCATTGATGTACTTAACAGCTTCTAGGTCAGACATAATGTTTGCTGTTTGTGCTTATGCAAGGTTCTAAGTTACTCCTAAAATGTTACATCTTCATGCTGTGAAGAGGATTTTTAGATACTTAAAAGGTCAACCTAAATTGGCCTTTGGTTATCCTAGAGATTCACCTATTTGACTTGGACAGCTTTTTCCTGATAGTGATTTATGCTAGAGAGATAGCCTTGACAGGAAATCCACAACAGGAGGTTGTTAATTTCTTAGCAAGAGGTTGATTTCATGGCAATGTAAGAAGCAGACTATAGTTGCAAATTCTACTACTAAAGCAGAGTATGTTGCTGCTGCTAATTGCTGTGGATAGGTGCTATAGATTCAAAATCAAATGTTTATTATGGTTTCAAACTTTCATGACACCAAGATTTAATTGATAATTGAAAAGCACATTGTATGTAAAGAATCCAATGTTTCACTCTAAAACCAAGCACATAGAGATTAGGCACCATTTCATCATAGATTGTTATGAGAAGAAGCTGATTCAGGTGATAAAGATTCACATAGACCACAATGTTGCAGATCTTCTCACAAAGGCTTTTGATGTTAGCAGGTTTAACTTTCTAATTGCTAGCATTGGATTACTTAATCTCTGAAGTATTATTTGTGGGAGGTTAATATGTTTGGATAACAGTTCTTAACTTTTATTCATGGGTTATGCATAAATATGGATCCTCATGAATTCTTACATGTCTATCTAGTCTTGTCTAGTATGCTTGTGATGAACAGAGGCATGTTGTTGTATAATTATTGAAGACAAAGTTAATACTGTTAGATATCTCTTAGTACTGTTGGGCTTAATTTATACTACTGGATGAAACTTTGTACAAAAGTTGATGCTGCTAGGCATAGTTAGTGCTGCTTACACGGGTTTAGTAATGAGATTGATGATTAGTATTGGGTTTCTACTGGTAACTATTTTGTTTTATCTGATATAAAAGTTAGCACTTAAATAGGGCAAAGTTAGTACTGCCGGGCAAAAGTTTGTACTGCTAAGCCCAAAATTTATACTGCTTGTTTACCGTTAATTCTGTTCGGGGCATAAAAAGTTTTTACATTAATTAATTATAACGTTGAGATATTTCCGCCAACACTTCGTTATAGTGGGTCTTTTACTTGAGATAATTATTGATCTTTCTTTCTTTTAAGTTTTACTTCAAGATAAATATTTAACTTTATTCTGTCGGTCAAATCACTCCCTTAAGCTCTCTTTATAATATCTCAAATTGAACTTTGCCAAACCCTCATACTCTCATCAATGAACTAAAACCCAAAACCCTTCTCATAAATCAATCACTATATGGCGGAATTTGAAAGATTATCGGTCCAGTATAATATGGTGATTATGTTTAGGATAAAGACAGGGTGAACGCCTGAGTTTCATCAGATAGTGGACTTCCTCTCTGCATGTTCGATCAATTATGCTCTCACTGTAAGTGTCACTATCTATGCTTCTTACATTAAACAGTTTTCAAATACTGCCACTTCCAAAACAGTCAATTCGGTGAAGCAAATACATGCTATTGTTGATGGCAAGGCTATGGTCATATCATAATCATCAGAGAGAAGTGATCTTCTCTTTAATGATGAGGATGGTATTGCTTGCCTAACAAATGATGAAATTTTTGAAAACTTTGCATTGATGGGATATGAACAGCTTTCTACAAAACTTACTTTTCAAAAAGGTTTATTCTCATCTCAATGGAAATTTCTGATACATACCATTCTTCATTGTATAAGTTCAAAATCAACTGCTTGGAATGAATTTTCAACTAATTTGGCTTCAACAGTTATATGTTTAGCAAAGGGTCAAAAATTTAATTTTTCTAAATTATTTTTGATGGTATGTTGAGGAACTTGGATCCAAAGAGATTTTTAATGTATCCAAGCTTTTTACAACTCTTTTTGAATAACCAGCTTAAAGATTTACCAGAACCTTTTAATGATACTTATGAGACACCTACACACAGTAAAAAGGTTTTCTCTAATATGACAAGGAAAAGTAAAAAAATTTCAAGAAAAGTTACTTTACTTTTTGACTCCATGTTGGTGCACAACCAAGCACTTGAGGGTGAAGGTTCAACAATACCCCCTGAACCCCAACCCACACCCTCTACCTCACAGCCAAATGTTTTAGAATCTCAAACTGAATCACTTTAAACTAAAACACCTCCAACAGTTTCCCATGAACTTCAAACTGAAGCTCACATTGAGCAAATTCTCCCATCTCCATCTACATATCAAAGACAACAAAGAAAGACTCAAAAACATAGGAGAGCCAAAAAGGTCACTGAGTTACCTCAGACTAGTATGCCTTTAGACCATGGAGCAGATGAGGCTATCCATAAGAAGGGGGTGACAGTGTGGAAAGGGCTATCACTACTGATGCTAGCTTAGTTGCAGTACATGACAATGATAACATAATTAGGACCCAGACCATGGCAATGCCTAATGTTGACATTCCTCAAGGAATGGATATAGGTGGCAGTCCTAAGTGCCAAGAAACCATTAGGGTGCTCTTGCTCAGACTAGGTCTGAGAGAGTGCTTGAAAAGCCCAATGAACCACCTCTTACAAAAGGTCACACATCTGGAAGTGGGGAGGGTAACATGAAACATACTTTTAAATTGATGGACACTATACCACCTACACCTTATAATTCACCTCTCTCAGGAGGTAACACACCTGGAAGTGATGAGGGTAGAATGGAACTAATTCAGGAATTAATGGAAACCTATACCTTATTGACAAAAAGGGTTCTTGCCTTAGAGGAAAGCAAAAGATCTGCTCAAGGACAGAGTGACCACCAGATTGAAACGATGAGGGTCAAGAGGCTAGAAAAGAAGAGAAAGGCAAGAACTCCACAACCTATGAAGAGAAGACTGTTTAAAGGCAGAGTTGAGTCTTTTGATGATGATTTGGATGAGGAGGATGCATCCAAACAGGGGAGGGAAAGTGACAAGACAAAGTCAATATTTCAAGATAGTGACTTTGATGTACTTAATAATGACATGGAAGATGTTGAAGGAGAGACAGTTCATACTGCTATCACTGGAGTTAGTATTGTTAGTGCACCAGTTACTACTACCAGTGTAGCTATTAGTACTGCTGAACATTAGAACACCTCCCAACCATTGCTGCAACTGCAATTATAGACTGAAGATCTTACCATTGCTTCAACTTTGATAATGATGAAGGAAGGAGAAAGCTTAAGGAGAAAGGAGTTGTTATTAAAGATGTAGAAGATTCTCCTAGACCTATCAGATCAATAACTACAATGAACCTCTTCACAAACTAATGATCCAAAAGACAAAAGGTAAAGGTGGTACTGGTTTGAAGAAGAACCTAAGAACCTAGGGAAAAGTAAAAAGAAGGGATCAAGGGTTTAGCTCAAATTGAAAGTGGATGCAGAGTTAGCTCAAAGATACATGAAGAAGAGTTAGCAATGTTAGACAGATCACAAAAAGAAAGTCAAAGCAATAAGAAGCAATAGTGCTGCTTTAGCTAAAGGTTTGATGAAATTCAAGCCAGAATAGATGTGTCTTGAACTCGCTTGTTCTGTAAGTCTGACACATAAAGAGCTAAGAAAAGTACACAATTGAAAGAAAAAGAGCAGATTGTTATTAGTAGAATTCTTTGAAAGATGAAAGAAAAAACTGGCAGCAGAGAAAGAGAGAGATAATAACGGGAAAAAGACCACCTATAAGAGAACTCAAGTCAGGAACATGATGCATTACTTTCCTAAACATATGGGAAGTACAACTTATCATAACTAAAGCACAAGCAACTTTGAAGTAGTGAATATTTTCAGAAGTTATATGAAAGAGAGATTGAAGTGGATTGGATAACTTTATCCTATAGATGATGACAGTCATACAGCAAGGAGGAATGCACTTAAAAAAGAGGACCAAGAGCAAGATTCTGAGAAAGAAAAGTTTCAAGAAACAGAAACTAGAAGAGGATAATGATGCTAAAAAAAGAGGAGCTTAGAGATAGTATGGATGTAGTTCTAAGGGATGATGTTGCTATTGATGTTGAATCTCTGGCCACCAAATATCTAATTGTTGATTAGAAAACACATATTTTAAATGAAAATATGATGTATTATCAAATCATCAGAGCAGATGGAAGTTCCAAGAATTACAAGATTTTAGTGAGATGCTTGTGATTTGACAGACAATATGTGTTGATCTACATAGGTTGGGTAAATGCAAGACTATGATTTAACACCCTGTGTTTTCAAGTCATTGACGACATCAATAAATTTACAATGTACCTTTTTGAATTGTACGTGTTTGCTTAAAATTGTAAATGTTAGGTTAAATCGCCGTAAGCCAAAAATTAGAGTTCATGTAAAGGGAAGGATATCATACAATTATATGTTTACATCAAGCAAGGGTTTATAATTATTTTAAGGGTTTTTAATTATTAACTTTGTTCTTTTTATTTTTATGATACGTAAAGTATATACGTTTCGCGGAAATTAAATTGCGTTTAGGCATCCCGGAACCACAAAAACTTTCCTACGCTTCAACAAATACCCATTTTTATACCCAATACACAAAAATTACATAAATATATCATGTATATCCTCCTTTTGCCGAAAATCTTGCATCATATACAAATATATACATGAAAAATGACATTTAACTTGCAACTTGGTCAATTACACACCATACTTCTTTAATGGCACCATACCTAGCTTACCTTGACCAAAGACCATGCCATGGCCATTCCTAAGACTAACTTTATGTCCCTTGACTAACCTAACATGTTTACTACTTATACATTGTACAAGTAACAAGTGAAAGACTCATACACACTTTACACTTAGAAAAATCAAACCAAATACCTCTCTATTTTATTCTATAGAGGCTACGGCTAAAACACCTTCAAAACAAAGCCATACAAAATTTCATTAAATCCATTTACACTTCTAGATACAACGATTCTAAGATATACTAAGGCATTTGCCAAGCATTTGAATTCATCCTATTTCCAGTATTTCTAAAGTAAAAGAAAAGTAGGGATTCTATTAAGGAAAGCTATGGGTTAATAAAAGTGCAAGCTTGATTTTTCGTGGACCTAAACAAGGGTTTAGTACTTTGTAATTCATCATCATCATAACCTCAAAGGTCACTTGAACTCTTTATGATTTATAAATTTCATTATTATGCATATGATTATTCTATTAGCTTAAACTCCAACATTTAGGATTATTAAATCATGTAAAAGAAGTTTTTATTTGTTTCTCATCCTATCTACACTTTTAATACCCTTATGATGTTAATGACATCATGTTAAATGGTTCACTCAAATATGATTTATATACTTTTGATTAAGCATAAACAAATGATTATGCGTTTAATAGTGGTTTTTATAGTTTCATAATATGTTTCAATATAAGGAAATACATAAGACATGTTAATATTAATTATGGATTCATATTAATATTACTTGAACACTAAAATGAAGTTATCTTGGAAGAAATACACTTGTACACACTTGTTTAAGTATAAATATGCTTATGAACCAAAACTAGTAAATTAGAGATTCATAAGGTAAAGGTTTTGATATTAGAGTATTACATGGATATGATAACCTTGGTAACTTGGAATATGAGGGACTATATGGACACATGGAACCAATATATTATATGATATATAACACCTCTAAGATATATAAGACTTGTGGTAAAATACAAAAGTGTTAAAGTATAAAGAAAAGGTTAAAAATGGACTTAACAAACTTAACCAAACATGCTGTCCAAAATTCGAATTTTTACATATCTATTTTATATTTTTATAAGATAATACATTTCACGACGATTCCGAAAAGGTAAGAAACTTGTTAAACGGATTAATAACGAAAAAGTTACGTTAAAAACAAGTTATACGTTAATAAACGAAGTCGTAAGTAAATTTTTATAAAAACATTTTTATAAAATTTATAAACAGCAAGTATTAATATTTTTAATAAATAATACACATTTTTAGGATTCCAAATGATAAGGATCGTAATTTTTCAATTTAAATAACGAAAGAGTTATGAATGTTCGGGCGAAGTTTACGACAAAAATAATACTTTTATAAAACTATTTTTATAAAAGTTACTATTCATGACAGAAAGTTATATTTTTGTAAACCTCATAAAAATATAGAACTTTCAAATACGAGAACGTCCTCGAAAGAATCATTAAAAACGGAGCTATAACGAATAAAATACGACATTTACGGGTTTTACGACAACAAATACGAAATTTATAGAACTCATGTCTGTCATGAACAGTAAAAGTTACTGTTCATCAGGGGGAAAATTTTATGAAAATGTCAATCAAATATTCGATACCCGTCTTACCTACGAAAAGATGGACATAAAGAAAGGAGGAGAATCAGGCCCTTTAAAACGCCAAGAATCGGGCTTAAAACGCAAAAGTTATGCTAGTTTTACTAAAACGGTAATTATAAACGTTTTAACTTATTAAACACAATTTTACCAAAACCATTAGTTGGTGATTGAGCTATATAGAATATTATGTGGTTATCAAAGTACTATATTACTAGGGAGTTTCATAATGAGGCCTCTTCGGATGGCGTTTCGACGAGTTGTTGGATTTACGATTTAAAGTGTCCTAACTCCTCGAACGTCATGTCATGACCTCTTAAATTATGATAGCCCGAACGATAGTACGATGTAACAACTATAAGATTATATTCAAGTACTCGGTACTTATACGACCTATGATAATTTAGGTTGCATTCGATCTTTTACGTGACGCTTTATCTGCGATATTTGGATTATCTGAACTCAAGGTGAGTTCATAGCCCCACATTTTTACGATTTCAATGATTTATAATTATGGGGTGGAAACATGCTTTGTTTTATAAATTGGACGCAAGTATTGATTACATGTTTGCCTAAGTAGCGATAACCCAAGTTAAGCCCATTATCATGAACTGTCAATTGCATAGATGTAGTTGGGAATTACATTATGTGAGCGCGAATGTTATTTAATAGATCTATTCGGGAAACGACCTCCCCGTTCGGGTGACTAGCTATCACCGAGAACGAACGTTATAGCATGTCGAATTTTAGGATGTTTTTCGGGTTGAACATCTAATCGGGCAGAAATTGCAATATATAGTTTAATTGCAAGAAAGATCGTCGAGCTTCAGTGTCATGAGCTTAGTGTAAATGTAATCTAGTTTTGTGATGCCTGCATGTGTTGCATTATCACGGGAAAAGTCTTGCGGTCCTGCATATTATGATTTATCAAACCTATGAATTCACCAACATTATTGTTGACGTTTTTAAGCAATGTTTTCAGGAGATCAATAGGCATGGGATGCCAGGGATGCATTGGGTTACATTTTGGATTGCACGCTTAAAGATTTAGGTGCATCATATTTTGGGAAATGTATTGTCAACTTTTGTAATATTCAACAATGAACAAGTAAAGCTATATGCTTTTGTATTAAGTCTTTCAATTAAATCCAATGTATCATTTTAAACGACTTTTTGTGTCGTTCTTATATATCTTGTGCTATTGATCTTGAAGTAACACGCCCCGGACCCTTATTCCGCTGCGACCCAATTTGGGGGTGTTACAGATTGGTATCAAGAGCCAAGGTTATAGAGAACCAGGTCAAATGTTTTTGCTGGACTATAACCGTTTTCAAACATTGCATTCATAAAAAGGGTTTTTATGGGACACACTATTTGTTGCATTAGTGGGACTAGATGCATTCATAATTGATATACGTGGTTATAATATATTACGTATATTACAATAAGAGCCTTATATAATATACTCTGTTTATATTATAGTACGCATATTAACTATGAGTGAATTATTGTATATATATCAAAATGAGTTTTGCATTCTTTCGCGCAACTCTGCAATTATTTTATAAAAGAGTTATTTATATAAAATAGGGGAATATTTCTTTACAAAGTAGTACGCAAAGGCTCCGAGGTCCTAATCGTACCTAAACATTAAGCTAATCAATATGATACCTTACCATCATTCATTTATTTGCCCATAAGTGCATACTTCTCGTATTTAACCATTACCACCCTTAAATAGATATATTTATATAAGTTAAAGTTTTGGCTCGCTTGCAAGCGTTATGATTTTCATTATAGACGATTTCCTACAACGTCTGTTTATATTAATTCCGAGCCATGGAGATTCCCATTGAGCTTCCTGATAGGAGCTAGAGGAACTAATGAAGGATCACCTTTTTATCTCTGATGCCTCACCTATAGCCTTAATCACAGGCTACATGGCTGACTCTAATCTGGAGAGATGATAAGGAGGACCCTAAGGGGATCCTGCTGCCATGCCTCTGCCCGAATGGATGATACAATTAATGATAATGAGTCTTCTGATGATGACAACGATGATGATGATGTTGAGAAGGATGAGGAGGACGAGAGGAGGAGGAGCATCTAGCTCCGGCAGACCCTTCTGTTGTACCTACAGATGACCCTGTCCCCTCAAGCTGAAGGATGCATAGGCAGTTACGACTGATGAGTCTGCTCCTAGGCCACCCACACCATATCATTTTGCTTTCTGAGACCAAATCCCGTACTGTACGGATGTCTATTTAATGCCATACTCCACAATCACCATCTGCTGAGACATGCATTACCGAGTTTGCTGCTGCAACTAAACCCTTCATCGTCACCACCACACCAAGAATGATAAGTCACTCAAAGATAACATAAGAGTCTAGCATCTAGAATCTTGAGAGGCACCCTGACCATAGACAAATAGATTTGTCAGTGTAGCTCATTTTGTATTCCACTAAACTTGAGTAATACTCGTTGGTATGACAATAAAAAGCTCTAACTCTTTTTCTCATGTAAAACGATTTCTTAAGAATAACTTACTTGTTGTTTTTTATGCAACATGCTACTGTACGTAGGGATTATTTATCCATGGTTGCGGTTACTTATATCTATGCATAACGTGTCTCCACCTTAAACCTACTTGTTGGGTATCACGGAGTGTCAAATTTACCCTTGAATAAAACTTCATATACATTTTGTACCCGTGTGACTTCAGAACAATGACAACTGTTGATCAAGGGATGAGTGTTGAGGAAATTGAGCGGGTTATAGCCAAGCGAGTAGCTAATGCTATCAAGGCTATTGCCATTTTATGAGATTGGAAAAACCAACATGGCCCTAAGTCCAATAAGCCAGACCGAACAAACAAGAATGCAAGTTAGCAGCGAATGCTAAAACAAGAGAAAGTGGAAAAGGTACCATAATGGGCAATGTACTGTAAAGGGCGGGAATTGCAAGAAGGTTGGCCACATGACCCAGGAGTGTAGGAATCCTACTGCTGCTAGGAATCAACGAACTCACACGCTGTTATAGGGTGGGAAGGACCATGAGACAGAACTTTCAAAAGAGTAAGTTTGTCCCAATATGAAGTTCAGAAAACGTGTTGACAAAAAGATCAGCACTCTTTTCCGAAACGCCGAGGTCTGAAACAAGAGGAAGTGGGAATAACACATCCAAGGACATCACAGAACCAACAACAGCCGAACAAGAGGCAAAATACTGGCAAAGCTTACGCTCAAGGGCACGGGGAGAGAGATATTACGGCGGGTCCAAGCCGTTGTGTCCTAAATGCAACTATCATCATGATGGTCCATGTGCTCCCAAATGCCACAGGTGCAACATAGTGGGCCATCTGGTCCGTAACTGTAGGAGACCTACAAATGACAATACTGCTAACAACCAAAGAGGCACAGGGACAAGTCAGAAGGTTAATTGCTATGAATGTGGGAATCAAGGGCACTACAGGAGGGATTGCCCAGAGCGAAAGAACCAAAGTCATAAAAACCAAATTGGAGGTACTGGAGCACATGGAGTGGTGCATACCTTAAGAGAAGGGGGAAACAGATCAAGACCCTAACAACATTAAAGATGAGATCAAAGCTTAAAAGAGAAAGTTGTCTCTCTTTTTAGTTTTTTTTTTTAGCCTAATAAATCCTAAGTTGAAACTATCTTAGACGTTATCTCCTTAGGAGTTATCGTTGTATTTCCCTTAATTTTTAGTTATACGAATGATTTCAAATTATCTATCAAATTATCATATTATGAGAATTTCGCAAAATTAGACTTATGTTCCTTATTTGACTTTTTTATACCAAACGACTCTGACAGAGATATCATGAAATTAAAACGCTAGTTTGTACAAAAATGAGCAATGTCATGTCGTTAGTCCTCAATTATACATTGCCCTGATCAACTATGTATAATTGCAAGAAAGATACATCCGAGCTAGAGTGAGTCACTCTAAAAAAACCTCTTGTTAAGGAAACAATTTTCTTTTTATAACATGTGTTAGTGTTGCTAATTATAGAACAGGGTTTACTTTTGGAAAACGAATTAGTAAACCCTATAAACTAAGCAACTGTACACTCCGTCTTACTCTATAAAGTCGCATCATCAATATTAGTAAATCCTAAGAGCCGAGACACATCACTCGTCCGAGCCTAGACAATTCGCTATCAAAGTTTGTTTTTTGTTTTTTTTATAGTTTCTTTTTTTTTAATGTACTCGCCATACTGAGAATTTAAACTAAATCAAACCCAAGTCAAACATAAACTTAAATGCCTAGAGAACATGGTAAGTTTCGACGCTATAAATCGGTATGGATGGTTTGGCGAAGTACCAACGTTCATTAAGATTGTTCGCATCCCCTGGAGAAATGAAACCTTAATCATACGCAGTGACGGAAGTAACCAGGGAAATGTGACACGATTAAACATCATTTCGTGCACCAAAACACAGAAGTACATGGAAAGAGGATTTCCTATCTTTTTGGCACATGTCCACTGCAAAAGAGGTTGAAGACAATCGGGAAACGAAGCGACTTGTGGACGTACAATAGTTCAACTTTCCTCCCGAAGTATTTCTGAGGACTTCCGGGTCCTCCCCTCCGACTCACAAGGTGGAGTTTCCAAAAATTGTGGATTTGGTACCGTGGTGCTGCACCTGTAGCACGGGCACCTTATCGATTGGCGCCTTCCGAGATAAAAGAGTTATCTGAGCAACTGAAAGAGCTGTCCGACAAAGGCTTTATAAGACCCAGTTCCTCACCTTGGGGAGCTCTGGTCTTGTTTGTCAAGAAGAAGACGGATCATTCCCGGAGTGCATTGATTGATATCGGGGAATTGAATAAACTAAGGTGAAGAACCGTTATCCGATCCCAAGTATTGAGAGAGTTTATTTTATGATCGACTGTCAAGGTCGAGTGTCTACTCAAAAATCGACCTAAAAGGTCAGTTATCACCCCAATTGAGGGTTCTCGAGAAAGAAGACATTCTGAAGACTGCCGTCAGAACTCGTTATGGCCCACTAAGACGAACTTCAAGTTATGCCGTTTGGTTTGACAACGCACCTGCCGTATTCATGGACCTTATGACTCGTAAGCAAACAGTATCAAGATAAATTCGTGATTGTCTTTATTGACGATATTCCTGATATAAGTTCGAAGAATAAGAAAGAACATAAAGAACACACCTTAAGCAATCTTGACTTGCTTAAGACGGAGGAGTTGTATGCCAAGTTTCCTAAATTGTGGAATTTTGGATTCCCAATGGATAAGCCTCGGATCACCGTGATCGGATCGAGAAGGAAGTCAATTGGATCCAGCCCAAGTTTAATCCATCAAGGATTGGACATCTCCTAATCACCAAACGGAGATCGTCACAATTTTAGTGCATATGCTGGGACTAATCGAAGATTCATTGAAGGGTTTTCGAAGATCGCCAAATCTATGACTAAGCTTACTCAAAAGAAGGTCAAGTTTGTGTGGGGCAATAAACAAGAAGTAGCTTTTCAACTGTTGAAGTAAAAACTGTGCAGTGCACCAATCCTTGCATTACCTGAAGGAAGCGAAAGATTATCACCATCGCCTACTGCTATGGCCTTTCGCAGAAGGGTTTGGGTGCTGTATTGAAGCAGAGAGAAAAAAGTGATTTCTTATAGGCATCACTGCCAGTTGAATGACTTCAGAGAGAAACCATCCAACCATGATTATAGAACTTGGTGGCAAGTGGTGTTTCGGCTCTCAATCTCTGGAACATTATTTAATAGGAACTAAGGTGTATCGGTGTTCACCGATCACAGAGTCTGCAACACATCTTAGATCAAAAGATGAGTTGAACATAGGCAAACCTGCCGAAAATGGTTAGAATTGGCTAAGTGATTACAATTGGGCGATATCGTTATCACCCGGAAAGCAATGTCGTTGCTGATGCCTTTGAGCAGGAAAGAATCGAGAACCACCGTTAAGAGTTTGAGCCTTAGTCATGACTATTAGCTTGGATCTTCCCAAACAGATCTTAAATGCTCAGACTGAAGCCGACAAACCAGAAACATATATGAAGAGAAGACTTGGGAAAAGTTTGATTGAAAATGCTAAATTTCCCCAGAAGTATTGAAACAAAAGTTGGAACCATGTGCGGAGGAACCATGTGCCTCAATGCAGTGAGCTGGTTAACTTGTTATGGGCAAATTACGACTGTGATCATTCACGAGTCCCACAAATCAAAATACTCTAGCCCGGGTTCCGACAAATGTCATCACACCAAGACAGAAGAGAGCTATATTGGTGGCCCAACATGAAAGCCGACATTGCCACCTATGTTAGCAAGTGTTTGACCTGTGCTAAGGTCAAGGCCTAACATCAAAGGCCATTAGGATTGTTGGTACAACCTAAGATACCAAATGGAAGTGGGACAACATCACCATGGATTTTGTTACTAAGCTTCCTAAGTCGTCGCAAGGTATACGATCATCCCCCCCATGTTGGGTGTTGTTGACCGACCCCACGAGTCTGCGATCTTCACACCGATGAGAGAGACCGATCCTTTGGACAAACTTGCAAGAATGTACCTGAAGGAGGTGGTCACGAGACATGGAATACCTATTTCAATCATTTGTGATCGCGACCCGAGATTCACATCAAATTTCTAGAGGTCACTTCAGAACGCCTTGGGTACAAATTTGGATATGAGTACTGCGTACCATCCACAAACAGACGGGCAAAGCGAGAGGACCATTCGAACGCTCGAGGATATGTTGTGTCTTGCACTCGACTTTGGAAGGGTTGGTGTTAACCATTTGCCATTAGTCGAGTTTTCATACAACAATAGCTATCACGCTAGCATCAAAGCCGCACCATTCGAAGCACTTTATGGTCGAAAGTGTCGTTCACCTGTTTGTTGGACTGAAGTTGGAGAAGCTCAAATACTCGGTCTAGAACTGATTCAGAACCACTGAAAAGGGGGGCTCCACCCGATCCAAGGCAAAGGATGCAAGCCGCTCGTGATCCGACAGAGAGTTCCGCTGACATGAAGCTAAAACCATTGGAATTCCGCAGTCCGGGATCAAAGTAATGCTTAAAGTTTCGCCTTGAACGGGGTTATACGTTTTGGCAAACGGGGGAAGTTAAACCTAGTATGTTGGACTCTTTTTAAGGTAATAGAAGAGGGTTGAGAAATGAAAATTAAAATCTAAAAGTAGTGAAAATGATTTTTCTTAATGTAAACCTAAAGCTTATTTTATCTAAAACTAAAAACTATTTTTTTTGTATTTTTCTGAATCTTTTCCTATTTTTTATTATTTTCCGAAAATTTAAACCTTAGAAAAATGATTAAAAATTATCTATTAAATGAAAAATTCTCAAAAATTTTGAGAAAGTCCTAGATGCTACAAAGAACAAGGGAAAAATAAAACTAAGCTAACAGCTTATCAAATAAGCTCCTAAATAAGCCCTAAATGCTACGGCTTATTATTTATAAAGGAAATGAGAATGTGTATAAGTATTTAATGTGGAGAGAAGAGGTTGGATGAGCTATTGAAGCATGATGGTAAGACGTATGGTTTGTGTGAGAGAGGTATAACACCCTGTGTTTTTAAGTCATTGACGACGTCGATAAATCCACAATGTACCTTTTGTATTGTACGCGTCTTGTAATTTCATGTATTAAGTAAAATCGCGTAAGCTAAAAATTAGCGTTCAACGTAAACGGGCATCAATGATTAAACGTTTACATCAATCAAGTATTAAATAATTATTTTGAGAATAATTATGATCTTTGTTCATTTTATTTTTATCGGATACGTTAATTGTATACGTTTCGCGATAAATTAAGTTTAGGCATACCCGGAACCACAAAAATAATTCTATGCTTCAACAAATACCCACGATTGTACCCAATACCTAAAGTTTTATTTAATTTACCCAAGTTATCATTATTGGTTAAATGGTGCATGAAGTAAACTAGCTAGGACATAAATACTTCAAGTATTTACCTTATAGGAAAAACTACATTATGTAACTAGTAAATAATGTATGATATTTATGTAAAATATCAAAAACTCTTCTAGTATTCTCTCCCCCTTATATATTTCGTGTATAAGAAGCCTAGGGAGGCAAAGAGCACACAAATAAACACTAGGAACCATGTACTACATCAACTAATCAATGCTTGGACTAGAAACATGTTTATTTGACCAAGGACTCAATAAAACACTCATCCTTGTTTCCCTCCCCTTTGTCCCCACGTTTTCTCCCCCCTTGGACCATTGACCACTTGGTCTTGGTCATTTACTAGCTTATATACATATAAGCTTTCACACTTTGCAAGACTTAAACACACATTGCATTTCCTTGATAAAAATCAAAACATACTTCCCTTTTTCTTACTACAACCCCACGTCCCAAAAAGAAATCCAAGAACCAACCCATACAATCTTTTCTACTTCATTTACACACCTTTACATATCATATCTAAGATATACTTAGGTATTTTGAAGCCTTGAATAACCATTTTCAAGTGTTGAAGCATAAAGAGAAAACTAGGGTTTTATAAGGAAAACAAGGGTTGTTTTCAAGCAAGGATTTAAACCACAAAGGTGTGGTTTATTTTACATTGGTTACTCACTCATTTAAGGTTATCTTAAGCCTTTAACTTTTCATCTTTATGATTATAGGTATATGTGATGTTTATGTAGTGAAATCACCATTAGGATATGTTTAACTTGTAAACATGGATTTTTCTTGTAAATATAGTTTTATGAGCTTATACACATGTTGTATGGATGTTAATATGAAGTTATAAATGGATACATAAGTATTTTACAATCTTAATTAAGCTTAAAAAGTGTTAATGCAAATTGGGGTTTTAAAAGATCACTTAATATGTTTCAAGTAAAAGTATGATAAATAACATGTTAACCTTGTTTATGAGCTTTTAGTCATGATATATGAACACTAAAATAAAGTCATAATGGAAGTAAAAGACTTGTACACTTTTGGTAAAGTTATAAAGTGTAAAATATAAAAACAAGGTTAAAAATAGACTTAATAAAGTCACCCAAACTTTCTGTCCCAAAAGTGTATAAAAACATACTTAATTTATATTTTTATAAAATAATACGACTCATGACGATTCCGAAAAAGTAAGAAACTTGTCAAACGGATAAATAACGAAAAAGTTATGGTAAAAACAAGTTATACGATAAATAAACGGATTTATAAAAGAATTTTTATAAAAACTTTTTATAAAAATTATTCAAACAGCAAGTTTGCTATTTTTAACAAATAATACATATTTTTAGGATTCCAAAATGATAAGAATCGTAATTTTTCAATTAATAACGAACGAGTTATGAATTTCGCGAGTTTACGACAATTAATACTTTTATAAAACTATTTTTATAAAAGTTACTGTTCATGACAGAAAGTTATATTTTTGTAAACCTTATAAATTGATAGGATTTTCAATAACGAGAACGTGCTCGAAAGAATCACTAAAAACGGAGCTATAACGAATAAAATACGACATTTACGGGTTTTACGACAACAAATACGATTTAAATAAAACTCATGTCTGATGTGAACAGTAAAAGTTACTGTTCACCAGAGGGTCAAAATATTGAAAATGTCAAATTATGATAACTCGTCCTAATACGAAAGCGTGGGCATAAGAAACGTCAAAATCGGGCTTAAAACGCAAAAGTTATACTAGTTTTACTAAAACGGTAATTATAAACGTTTTTACTTATTAAACGCAATTTTACCAAAACAATTAGTCGGTGATTATGCTATATAGAATATTTCGTGGTTATCAAAGTGCTATAATACTAGGGAGTTTCATAATGAGGCCTCTTCGGATGGCGTATCGACGAGTTGTTGGATTTACGATTTAAAGTGTCCTAACTCCTCGTACGCCATGTCATGACCTCTTTAATTATGATAGCCCGAACGATAGTACGATGTAACAACTATAGGATTATATTCAAGTACTTGGTACTTATACGACCAATGGTAATTTAGGTTGCATTTGATCTTTTACGTGACGCTTTATCTGCGATATTTGGATTATCTACGTGACGCTTTACCTGCATATTTGGAATTATCACGAACTCAGGTGAGTTCATAGCCCCACGTTTTACATGATTTTGTTTTTACAAAGTTTGTGGGGGAGAAAAAAACATGCAATGTTTTACAACTGGACACAGTGTTAAGTTTTATATTATGATTACATGTTGCCTAAGTAGCGATAACCCAATCTGAGCCCATTATCATGAACTGTTAATTACGAGCGCGAATGTTATGAATAGATCTATTGGGTTTTGACAACCCCGTTTGGGTGATTAGCTATCACGACAACGACGTATACCATGTCAATTATTAGGAGTTGCGGGGTTAGAACATCTCCACGGGCAATGGAGGCCATTAATTTGGTATTCATACACGTCAAGCTTCAGTGTCATGAGCTTAGAGCAACGTAATTACATTTATATGATGTCTGCATCTGTTGCATTATCATACACTTGGGAAATCTTGTGGTCCTACAATATATGATTTATCAAACCTATGAATTTCAACTCAACATTATTTGTTGTCGTTTTTCTAAAGACATTGATTTTTTCAGGGGATCAAGAAGCACAAGGTACGATGGTTACATGATTGGTGGTTTTGATTTGGATGTCATGCATTAAAGATTTTGTCGCATTTCATTTTGTTATCTGTTATGGGCTGAAAATCTTTGTATTTTGATCAAGTGAACAAGTTAAGCTTCGGGCTTATGTAACAATTACTTTGTTAAATCCAATGTATCATTTTCAAACGACTTTTTGGTCGTTCTATATATATCTTGTGTTATTGATCTATGAAGTAACACGCCCCAGACCCTTATTCCGCTGCGATCCAATTTGGGGGTGTTACAGATTGGTATCAAGAGCCAAGGTTGACCCTTTATCTCGCTCGGCGACCCCAGATTTGGGGTGTTACACATTTCTCTCAGGGCATCACTCATTGAGGTCTTGTGTCACAAGTATCTCAAGAAAAGGATGCACTGAGTATATCTCTCGTTGAAGCATTGGTGGATCGATCTCTTGAACTAGCTACCTGATGTTGTTTTGCATTTGACTGTCTGTTGTGGATGTTGTAATTGGGAGTAGTCATGATGAATGATTTGTTTGTTATGAAGTGAAAATGATTTTGTAGATCTTAAGTAGGTAAAGTGATTGTTGTTGTGGTTATTTGAGATTCAATTTAATCTCACGGGATTTTACAAGTCTAGGATTTAAACTGACAAAAGAAGCGAGTCTTTCACGGGATTTTACTAAATCAAGAAGAAACCGTGAAAGTATAATTGTTATCTTTTAAGGCCGATGTGAAATTAGAATATCTTGAATAAAATTATTTTGAACCGAATTTGTGTTGCTTGAGTGAACCGAATTTGAATTTCGATGAACTATAAAAATCAAATTTTCGGTTGTCTTTTTCAGTTGCACATTTTACCGTTACACATTTTACCGTTACACATTTCACTGTTACACATTTCACTGTTACACATTTCTCTGTTACACATTTCACTGTTTACACATTTCACTATTACACATTTCAATGTTACACATTTCAATGTTACACATTTTACTGTGACACATTTCACTGTTTACACATTTCACTGTGTACACATTTTACCACAAAGAATTGTCATAAATCGCTACCTAAAAGATATTGGTCAGAGTTTTATTTCGTGTAAATGTAACAAATCACCACGAAATAGAACCCCTGTAATACACAAATCACTATCTAGCACAATACACAAATTGCTATAAGGAAAGTGCACATTTCACTATAAAGAAATTGCACATTTCACTATTGGTCATACACATTTCACTAAACTTCAAACTTTCCCGAAAAATAACTTTTTAAATCACTAAAAACACTTTGTTTGAACGATTTGATCCAAGATTTTTGTACTTCTATCTTAATCTAGCCTAAATCTATCATAAAAACACAAACTTTAACATTTTTAACACCAAAATTTTTTCCACTTTTTTATGTTTTTGAATAGATTTTCAAATAAGCTAAAAACTAGATAAGCTGTTTTAAAGCTACAAATAAGCTAGAAAAACAAAACTAGATGATTTAGGATGAATATAAGTTGTTTTAAAGCTATAAATAAGCTAGAAAAACAAAACTATAAAAAGCTTAAAAATCAAAAACCAAACCGTAACTTAAAATGTAAAAAATGGTGCGTTTTTTTTTC
>BQNB010069808.1:0-21540 GCA_026074375.1 Tanacetum coccineum
GACTAATTTCCCATTAGCTAATTCGACATCATAACAATTTTCTAATGGAGTTGGGGCGATGTTTATCAAGGAACTAAATGCAGTGGATATAAAGCTTCTATCGGCACCAGTGTCGAATAAGATTGATGCATGGTGGTTATTTAAGAAGAACGTACCCGTGATGACATTGTCATTCGGGTTTCCCGATGCGTTTCCTCTCTTTTCTGCATTCCCAACTGCATAAACCCAGCCTTGTGCATTCCCATTCCCTCTATCTTTATTCTTTAGTTTAGGGCAATCTCTCTTGAAATGCCCTGGTGCTCCACACTCAAAACAACCATTTCCTTTGGGAGCTACCCCATTGCCCTTCTGAGTATTAGCAACATTTGTGTTACCAGTACTCCTACAATCACGAGCAAAGTGCCCTATTTTGTTGCACTTGTGGCACCTCTGAGTGCATGGGCCATTGTGGTGACGATGGCACTTGGTGCATTTGGGCAAAGATCCCCTATACGGCTTCCTTTCGCCTGTCCCTATATTGTAGGCCTTGGCTACATTTTGCCTCTTGAAGGGTTGTTGCTGGTGACCATAGTTGTTTCTGGATGAATCATCAGCCTTCCTCTTGTTGTCAGATTATCTTTCCGCATAGGTGCGGAGTTTCTGATCCATTAAGTCATTGGCCAACTCAATAGTCTCATCCAATGTCTTGGGTCTGGCAGACTTGACGTTCCCATAAATGTTGTCAGGAAGTCCACTGATGCACTTGTCAACGTTCTCGGTTTCGTTGGCAACAAACTTGGTACATATCAGGGTTAACTCTTGGAAACGTTCAGTGTATGCTGGAACATCGTTTCCTTTGTCCTTTAGGTTCCACAGCTCAATTTCTAATTTCTTAATTTCACCCTACGGATAATACTTGTTCGTCATCTTTTTCTTGATTACTTCCCAAGTCATTGCATATGCCTCTGGACCTAAGGTTCTTATCTGACCATTCCACTAAGTCAAAGCAGCACCTAACAGAGTGCAGGTGGCAGACTTTACTTGATTCTCAATAGCACAACCACTGATATTGAAAACTGACTCCATCTTTTCAATCCACTGAGTTAAACCGACCACGCCTTTAATCCCCTTGAAGTTCAAAGGTTGACACTTCATGAAGTCAGCGTAAAAACAAGGGCGCGCAGTTTGCACGTTCCTTCGGTTATCCCCGTGCGAACTATGGCTTCCATCTCCATTGGTGGAGTTTTGCAAAAGAGCTTGGTCAATCATTGCTTGGATGGATTCTGGAGTCATGTTGTTTGGGTTGGTGTTGTTAACAGGGGTATTTGGTCCTCTTCTGGTCGTAGGTGCCATGATTTGTCTAGATCACAAAAGACAAAACATAAGGTTATATGACAAAATATATTAATGTATAGATGAGATAATCAACACAAGAGAGGTATATAGTACAAAGTAACACATCCATTTCATTCATAACTTTGAAAATTTTACATGAAATAGTTGTCGGAGTACACATAATACAATACAAAAGATCTAAGGCTATGCTAGCGGGGAAAACCCCTAATACTTAACATGCCTGTACAATGACCTTAGGCAAGAACAATAACAAAAATCTAACCGTCTAGTTTAACTAGATGTGACTGTCGGCATCCCCAGAAGCATCCTGGTGATCTGGAATCCTAGCCTCTGGTCCTGGCTGTCTAGCTCTCCTCTGCTGCTCTCGCAGTGCTAACAACTCAGCCTGCATGTCGCTCATCTCTCGCCTCATATCTCTGATGACTCGGAGAGTCTCTACCATCTGGTCCTGACGCCTACGATCAGTCTCTCGAAGCGCTGCTAACTCAGCCTGCTGCATCTGAAAGCGAGTCTCATGTACCTGATGTTGTGTCTGAATGAGAGTACTCTGCAGCTGTAGTTGTGTCTGGTGTGCCTGGAGATGGGTCTCGTGTGCATACACATGATCACGATGGGTCTGAAGCTCCTTGTATGAGTCGGTTGCGGAGGCCTGACTCAATCCTATCAAGTGAGACCCAAGCCCTCGGAAGCATATGCCTCCTCCTTACCACCATCCATACGGCTCCAAGAGATCATCCTATCCCCCATAAGTAAATCGAACCCGCGTGCGAGTCCATATCACTCGCTGAGAATATACGAACCTACTATCCTGAGCACCTCTAAGTAAAGCATGACAAGTCATGCGTATCATGCCAATGAGCTCAGTGAGACCCTAGTATTGTTACCTCACTTCCCACAGTTATTAATGTGGTCTATCCTCTGGAAACTAGCCAATCTGCCGGATCTACCCAAGTACCCCTAATCCCGTACCCGACATCTCTAATCCCCCTGTCGCCTCTCTTCAGCATCTACCATGCTGACAAACCCCATAATCTATCCCTTGACCTCATGGTAGGTCCTAGCATGGAACTCTCCCGACCTCAGTATCTAGAAGCCTAGAGTGAAAAATACAACTCTTGCGGGAGGCTGCTCAGACTAGGAATGTCATCCCTACGGTCAACAGTGGTGGTATGTATAGATATTGGTGGAGTGTGGTATGGTGGAGATGGTAATAGCGGCAGTAACTGCACCAATAAGAGCCTGAAGTGGATTGCTATCCTGATGTCTGGAATAGGTTGGACAACCAGATTAGGTAGTAAATGTGAGTTAATGTCACTTGGGGCCTTGCACCTAGCAAGGGCACCCCTCAGAGGTGCTGATAGTGAGATAAGGTGTGATAGATGATGAGTAGTCATGGTTAAGAACTCTCTCAACTCTTCCTCATGGTGAAGGGATATGGAAGTCTGGGACCGAACGGTAAATCCTAGCCCCTAATAGTAATGTTAGGTGGAGGAGGTTTAGACAGGCTCTTTCCGCACAGTTGGAAAACATGCCTCATCAACATTATAAACAGTTAGAGAATCGGCCAGAGCTAAGTGCTCCTCCTCCTCCTCCTCCTCCTCCTCCTCCTCATCCTTATCCTCACCATACACGACATCCTAATAGTCGCCATCGCATCATCTCCACCCGTCCATAGGATAGTCACTGTATCATCCTCTGTCTCATCATCCTCTTACTCCTCTGATCCTCCTCGGATCCGACTTCAGTAACAGTCGGTGACTCAGCAGTATGTGAATCACCAGGAGGTAATGGCTGCTCTCATCCTGAAACTCATGCTCATACTCTTGTCCTGCGTACTACGTTGTCTGTGTCCCTCATGGGCCTGGTATGAAATCTGGTGATGGTTGGGCTACTAGGCTTTATCGGTTGTCCGTCGTATCCTAAAACGATGACCCGTGGAATTCCTTCTCAATAACCTCCTCAGTCATCGCTCCCTAGAATGCACTCCCGGGCTCACCGAGTCGTGTAGACGGAAGTGTAGGTAACAGCAGATGTCGCAGAAGACATGAATACTGTAATAAGTAAAATAATTATATAATTTAAAAACAGTTACTTATAAGAAGACGATATGATTTATCTGTAACTTTTAATAATAAAGAATCTTATAGTAAATACATAAAATCATTTATATACACGTATATCAATCATGTAAGCACTTAGTAACTACTAATGCTAAAGCAATGCATGTCATGTAAGCATATATGTGCTAGATGTAAACAAGTAATGCATGTATGTCCCTCGCCAATCGCCATTGTGAAAACAGTGTTTTGTAAAATGGTTATAGCCATGAACAAACTTTTGACCTGGTTCTCTATAACCATGGCTCTGATACATTCTGTAACACCCTCAAATCTGAGACGGAGAACAGGAATGTTGAATATTCCGAGGGCGTACATTTATAGGATCAGAACACAAAGATCTGAGAACGACTACTAAACGTGTCGTTTGAAAAAGATACATTGGATTAACAAAATACTTGTTTGTTACATAAGCCTATGGCTTCAAATTGTTCAACAATATAAATAAAGATTCCGGTTTATAACAATTGTCCCCAAAATGTAATAAGACCCCAAATCTTAAGTGTTGACTTTAATCAAATAATTGACTTCCAAGTATCATCACACCGTCTTGCCTATTGACCTGAAAAACCAGCTAAAACGTCAACATAAAGTTGGTTGGATGCATAGGTTTGTGTAACAAAATAGCAGGACCCTGCAAGATTTTCCAAGTGTATGATTTCAGCAACACATGAAAACATCATAAAAATAATGTATGTTTTTCCTAAGCTCATGACACTGAAGCTCGACATGTATGAATGCAATATATTGCCAATGAATGCTCGTGAATGATGTTCTAACCCGAAACATCCCAATCCGACATGGTATACGTTCGTTCCCAGTGATAGCTAATCACCCAACGAGGCTTTGTCAATCCAAATCAGACTACCTAATTAACATTCGCCGCTCACAATCCAATAATTGATAATTCATGAAAAGAGCTCAGTGGTTATCACTAACTTAGGCAAACACGTATCATTGTAATAAAATGTAACCTGCGTCCAATTTTTTAAAACAAAGCATTTCACCGTCCCAAGGATGTAAATCATTTAAATAATTGTAAAACATGGGGCTATGAACTCACCTGAGTGAATAGTCCTCTGGAAGTGATAATGGATATCCAAGTATGGATCACCGTCAAACACCTAAGTAAATACGGCCAGTCTTAGTCTACAATTTAGGCTAAAGACTCAATGTATAAACTAATAATAAGTATATATATGTTTATTACTGCGAGCGTGTACGTGTTTAATGTATTTGAAATTATTTGATGCGCCCCAAAAAATTACACCATACACCCCATAACACACCCTTCTAACTGACTAACTGCCAAGAATACAGGTTCGTGTTGGTAGTCTACTAGTGAAGAATTCTCAAAATTATCACCAACCTATGTTATAAAATTGATAAAAAAACATTATATATGGCATTCATTGGATTGACAATTGACACCTGAATAAATTTTTACTCTCCAGTTCTTGCCCCATTCTTTAACTTTTCTATAAAATTCACGATAACTTACACCCACATTCGAGAGAAAAGAAAGAGAACATCCAAACACGATTTATGATTCGTCATCTTCTAGAATAACGAGCGTCTAAATTCATGTATTTTGTGCCTATAAAGAAATCCTTTAAAGATATTATTACAGGTAAAAAACACTCGCGACCTATAAGTAAACTGATTTAGCCTCCCGATTCATGTAGTCGAATAGATTATCTAACGTTTTTCTAACTAGGTGCTATATTTTTATTATGGAATCAAATCCCAAATTTAGGATATTTTGATGACGTATAATTTTTTATACAGTTTGTTTTTTGATCAGTCATTTAACCCCTAAATAAGAAAAAATCTTCAAAATATGTGCTTAATCATTTATTTTTGCATTTTTAGCACACGATATGATGGTATTTCATCTTGTATTATATTTATCCACACGACTCGATGTGAAACATAACTCCCGCATCTCTTATACTCAAGTTACGGTAACAAGAACACATCACTTTGAGATCAATCTGAATATCTATACTTCTTCTGATACGCATGATCTTATTCATATAGAATCAGCGAGAACGCGAGAACCGCATAAGTATCTACTACACAATAGTTACTCAGGATTATTCTTCTAGACTATTCTAAACCAACTCCTCAGTGACAGTAAGTAAACTTTGTATTACGTGCCTACAAATTCTACTCAACACGTTACATTTTATAGGCCTTATTAAGTTTTATAACGAGCACCTTAGTTTCCAGAATTGACAAAAACAGCCCCTGGGCTTGTTAACTTTAGCAATTTACAGTTTTAACCCTATAGTTTATAAATTTACACTTTTAGTCCTCCGACTTTGTAAAAATTGCATTTTCATTCCAATTAAATCCCAACAAGTGGCATTATGTTTAATTATGTCAAAATAAACCATATAAGCTGCCCAGACGTATAAATAAGCTCACACGAGCTGTATATTAGTGACTATAACTTCTCTCTTGTGACTCTTATAGTAATATATGTAATATCATTTATATACACGTATATCAATCATGTAAGCACTTAGTACCCTACTAATGCTAAAGCAATGCATGTCATGTAAGCATATATGTGCTAGATGTAAACAAGTAATGCATGTATGTCCCTCGCAAATCCCATTTGTGAAAACAGTGTTTGAAAATGGTTATAGTCCAGACAAAACTTTTGACCTGGTTCTCTATAACCTTGGCTCTGATACCAATCTGTAACACCCTCAAATCTGAGCACGCAGCGGAATGTTTGAATATCCGAGGGCGTTACATTTATGGATCAATAGCACAAGATCTGAGAACGACTACTAAACGTGTCGTTTGAAAAAGATACATTGGATTAACAAAATACTTGTTTGTTACATAAGCCCATGGCTTCAAATTGTTCAACAATATAAATAAAGATTTCGGTTTATAACAATTTTCCCCAAAATGTAATAAGACCCCAAATCTTAAGTGTTGACTCTTCAATTATTGACTTCCAATGTATCATCGCACCTCGTGCCTTATTGACCTGAAAAACATGCTTAAAACGTCAACATAAAGTTGGTGAATTCATAGGTTTATGTAAATCAATAGTAGGACCGCAAGATTTCCAAGTGTATGATTAAGCAACAAATGCAAACATCATAAAAAGTAATTACGTTTTCCTAAGCTCATGACACTGAAGCTCGACATATGTGAATGCAAATATATTTGCCAACGAGTGTCCGTGAATGATGTGCTAACCCTGCAACATCCCAAATTCGACATGGTATGCGTTCGTTCCCGGTGATAGCTAGTCACCCGAACGGGGATTGTCAATCCCTAATAGATCTATCCATAACATTCGCGCCCACATAATGTAATTCCCAATCACATCTATGCAATTAACAGTTCATGATCATGGACATAATGGGTTATGGTAACTCAGGCAAACACGTAATCATGGTATAAAATGTACACTTGCGTCCAATTTGTAAAACAAAGCATGTTCTCACCCCAAGGATGTAAATCATTTAAATAATTGTAAAACATGGGGCTATGAACTCACCTGAGTGAATAGTCCTCTGGAAATTGATAATAGATATCCAAGTATGAATCACACCGTCAAATACCTAAGTAAATACGGCCAGTCTTAGTCTACAAGTTTAGGCTAAAGACTCAATGTATAAACTACAATAAATTTGCTAGTTTATGTGTACTGTTATCACTTGTGTGGTGGTATACGTGTTTAATGTATTTGAAATTGTTTGATGGCTCTTGAGAAAACGGATATACTTTCTTAATAAATATACTTATTTATTAAGTTGTAAATTAAACCCGTATATTGTCCGAATATATTAATATTCGACCGATTCTTTAAGCGTTTTATTAATTCACTTTTGATCATAAATATACCCTTAAGCTTCTAGATATTACACTTTAGTCCCTAGGTTTATAAAATATAAACATTTACACTGTAAACCCTTTAGTTTTGATAATTACATAATTAGTCCTTTAAGTTTACAAAAATGAAATTTAGGTCTTTATAGTTACTACTGGTAGATATAGTCATTACTACTAGTAGCATATTAGTTACTCCTGGTAGAATAATATTGTCATTAGTACTGGTAGTACTATAATGGTTACTACTGGTAGTGTTATAGTTAGTCCGGGTAGTTGCATTCGTTAGGCTTATTTAAGTTTGCTTAAGTTGTTTGGCTTATCGATAAGCTCGGATGAGCTTATTTTGAGCTTATTGGGCTCGTTGGCCCAACAACCATTTACTGAAAATTAGTACCAAGGTCCATTTAGTTTCGTTTGGTTTTTAAAGGGTATAAGGGCCTATATAAGTTTCAATAAGCTCGTAGGTTACCTTAATAAGCTCGTAGGGCTTATTACCACTTCGTGGGCCCTCCAGTTGGGCCTGTTGGGCTTGTTCGGCCTTATTGGGCCCGCTTGTGGCCCGTTAAGTTTTCTTAAACATTTGATTCTTTCCTACGGGTTCATGTTTCATATAAGCCCCCGATAAGCTCATGGGAGCTTATCTTTAAGTTGAGAGCCTTCACTAATAGGTCGTTGGGCCGGTTGGGCCCGAACGTGGCATGTTGGATCGTGAGAGGTCCATTGATTTCTCTAACCATATATAGGATTCGAAAATGGTCTTAGCAATTATATTTCGTTTGTTAGCCCCTATACACTAGTCGTGTTACCCATGTAACCAATTGTTTAAGTCGTGTATACCTTCCAAAGCCATTGTATCGTGTTTTTCCTTAAAAGTTTACGTATGGTTTTCTCATGACGGATGGCTTTCAAAACCTTATTTGTTACTAAACACGTTACTCGTTTCCTTTATAGTTTTACCACCACACCAGTTGTTAAGTGTGTTCATAATACGTATCATGCGTTCTTAATTCATTTATCATGCGTGTTCTCAAGCTAGTGCGCTATACATACAGACATTTGACCCATAAGCTAGTCATCACGAAAAGAATACGCATAATACGATTGTCATGAGTTTGAATGTGACTTACAAAGGTCCTAGCGACTTGGTTATGTGTTGGAACGAGAAGTATGGCAACCCGAATGCGTTCTACACGACCAATAATTTACCCTAAGCTCCAAGCTTCGTAAACGCCCAAGACCTTGCTCGTGTAACTCTTTATGGACTTGTATGATAACTAGGAAACATTTGTGGGTTCGAATGAAATCAAGAAGAGTGCTTGCTTGCGTTTGGTGACCCGAACACTAGGCACAATTTTGTGTTTTCTTGTTTGCGTGTGTGTATGTTGTAAGAGTGTCAAATGGTAAGATATGAGTGTGTATTTATAGGCAAAGAACTAGTTAACTTTCCTAGTCCCTTAAACAAACCAAAACCGATCCTAAGGTGCATGGTTTTGTGGTTTCTAGTTGGTTTCCCATTGTTTTGGCTAAACCACTAAGTACCATCTTTAATTACTTGCATGATGTACAAGATTTAGCAAGATTATAAAAAGCAAAAGGGTGGTCAAATGGTCTTTGCCCATTGTATAATAGCTTAGTGGGAACAATTAGGACAAGCATTTATGAGAATTTAGTGTAATAGCTTAGTGGGAAATTTAGGACAACATTATGAAATTTAGATTGTACATGACTTGTAGGAGATCCATTAGGAGATATTGATGATTTCTTAGGAGTGTGTTATGTAAAATGGCCCCTATTAGCATTAGACACAACAATGAATAATTTTGTGTTAAGGTTATAAGTGGTATTGTTTGGAGTCTTGGGTAAGATCTAGGTATTTCGAGGTGTGGTCCAAACGTATTTTAGATTGTCGATACGTAACCCTGTTGCATGGCCAAAAAAAAATTAAAATACGCAAAGTACCATAATTATCTTCTAATAATTATATATCACTTTGTTGATGCATACCTCATTTTATTTGATGCCGTTTTACATTTCATTGATTAGTTTTAGTCTACACATTTAGCTTGAAAAGTCATATAAAAGTAAACGCGTATCAAACTAAAATAAATGGTGATCATTAATAGAGTCGTAAAATGACATGAAAATGAGAAATGTTACAAAACACCTACGAAGACGATCTCTCCCAACCTTGGACGTGTGAGGAAATAAATCCTTTCACACCTCGGATTCGGCAGTTCAATCTCCCGAGGACTAGGATGCCTAGTCACATAAAGACATACTGACAACGGAGATCCGGAGACCAACCTAAAGCTATATCAAGTCAGCCGCATAGACCAGAAGGTTGGGCAATTCCCAACATGTTCACATTGTTCAATCCTCAAACGCCTCACCAGGGAATGCTAGTGGTCTTGGTTCACAAAAACTGCCAAATAAAGAAACCTTCAATAGCTATGAAGCATCCTAAGGACAACATCATGGGGGGAAGGAAAAAATCTCTCCATGCAAAACAAAACCATATCAAGATCTCTGTTGGTAGATTACATCACATCTAGGCAAAGAGATGTTGAATTCCATGGAAGACATTTATGGAAAGAATTCAACAAAAGCAGCGATCCTGGACGTACAGAAGGGGATCACACGGAATGCAGAGAGAATCTCCGATTTAAGCACGAATAACCATCCACGTTTAGCGTTGATCAACGCGGTTGTTATGAATACAATTCCGAGGCTCAATTGATTAAATTAGACAGAGTGTTACTAACGCGTCCTAACGTAACAAGAAAATAGCGCCGCATTTCAGTCACAGGCGGAAGAAAGCACACCGATCACCAGCGAACAATCAGAAGGATGACCAGACCACAATTTCAAAAAGGATTATAAAACCAATCAAGGCCGAAACCGAAATGCCAGACAGATTCTCCGCCACCTGCAACCAAACGACCAAAACAGATAATTTTGCCTCCTGAAAAGGGAAAATTCAAGGCTCCACCCCTGATGGTAACTCTTGCGGAGAAAAAGGATCCAAATAAGTACTATGAATTTCACGCAGATACAAGGCAACAGACCACCACAGGAGACGATGACATGCACTGATTAAGACAGCTATAGACGAAATGAGTTTAAGATCCGGAAAATATTGTCGTAATTTTTTTTCAAAGAATAAAGCAAAACGACAACCAAAGCAGTAAAAAAAAAGGGATAACGGCCGCCAGAAGGATAAGCCTTAGGCTATCTTAATGAGTCAATCCTTGGAAGAGGTGGCCAAACAAAGGAATTAACCAAAAAAGAAGACTCCAAAGCTTCTCTTGGAGCACTGTAATCCTTCCTTTCCGACGCTTATAGGGGAGGGTGAAGACGACAGTAAAGACCATGTTGAATCGAATAAGCTGAAATGGGGAGGGGAGACACTTTTTGCATCGGGTGTACGTGGATGGGGGAGCATCCTCAGAGGTTCTATACGAACACTGCTTTGTTAGACTCCGCCCAGAAATAAGAAACCAAATGGTCCCGGCTACCACACACCTCATCGAATTCAGCGGAGAGACCATCTGGCCCAATGGGACAATATATCTTACAGTAAAAATATTGACAGCGGAACAATCCCACTTCCGCATTGGATGAAACTTCATGATTATCACTGTCCCATCACAACACAATGCAATATAGTCAGGCCCGAAGCCGGCGCAATAACGAAAAATTGCACGGCCATACACCATCCTAAACTTCGCAATAAAGCACATGGAATGTTTAAATTACCCATGGATGGAGGAACTGTAAACACTAAAAGCAGCAGAGTCATACCTAGTGGAAGTGGCTTATGAATCTCCGGACCTAACATACAATCCCCCACAGTTTAATCAAGACACAGCCAGCCAAGTGTCTGAGGATGGACGAAAGAAGACGTAATAGCAATCCACCCGGAATACCCTGAGCAGACAATAGCCATAGGATCCACATTAACAGAAAAGGGACGCAAAGAACTATGCGCTTTGCTCAAGCAAAACTTGATACTTCTCCTGGAGCCAGCCGGATATAACGTGGACGACCCAGCGAAAACATTGCGGAACAGCACGTTGAATATCCGGAGGGATGCACACCTGTTCAGGCAAGAAGAAAAGATTGCAAGCACCGGAAAGAAACAAAGAGCAATCCAAGAAGAAGTGGAAAAAACTGGTGGATTCCGGAATCATAAAAAGTTCGTTGTACCGGTGACAGTTGGCTATCTAATCCCGTAATGTCAAGAATCATGATGGACCCTAGGCGAATTTGTGTAGATTTCAAAGAACTAGAACATGCATGTCCCAAAGGACTGCTACCCATATGCCGAGATATATTGAAAAGTAGAATCTCTCTGTATAAATATCCTTATCAAATGCTTCCTTTACGCATAAAAAAGTATACCACCAAATTAAAATGGCAAAAGAAGACGAAGAGAAAATGGCATTTATAACAAGCCAGGGGATATTCTGCTACTCAATAAAATCCGTTTCCAGTCCTAGAAAAATGCCGCCGGGGTCACATGACAAGCGTCTAGTGGACCAAGGCATTCCAAAGGCAGATCCGGGCGTAACTTTAGAGGTATACGTCGTTGGACATAGTTTATAAATAGCCTGCACGAAGAAAAATTATTGATCGAGATATAACAGAAACGTTCAAGACCCTCCGGCAGATAAACATGAAACTAAACCCAAAAAAATGCACCTTCGGAATGCAGGAATGGAATCTCTTAAGGCTATAAAATAAGCACCAATGGTAGAAAGCATGTTCCAGTTAAACAACGCAGTCCTTAGCTGCCATCTCCGAGATGCATAAAGGACGACATAAGCTAAATGCAAAATAGCAAGTTTTAAAACGACTACTGTCAAAGTCAAAGCTGAAAAATCACTACCTTTCTCAAAACTTTGAAAAAATGTAACAAAAGAAGAGAAATTTTCAATGGACACCAGGAGCCCGAAGCGGCTTTCAAGCAATGAACGCGACACTATGTCCACGCATAGCTCCCAAATCCCAACGCTGAACCGCAGACAAAGAGCCGAGGAGGACTAAACTATACATGGCCTCAGCCAAAGAGCAATCAGTTGCAGTCTGCTTGACGGACAGTAATGCAAAACCAGACCAGTATACTTTTGTAAGGCCGTTCTCTACAGAGATCAACTCATATCAGCCCATGGGAAAAAGACTGGTCTTTTAGCCTTGCTCAGCGCAAGCAAGACGGTCCTGAAAAAAGTGATATTCCAAGCACGTCACAGTCACCCCAACTGCAATGTCTCTCTCAAAGCGCGAGCCTCTCTCGATAGATAATTGACCAATCGACCGATAAAGCAACTGCTGTCTGATTCAGAAATCTCCGGAAGTATGCTAAAATGGAAGTTTGAACTAGAAGGATTGGTATCCAATATTGGCAAGGTTTAGCAATCAAAAGCGCTCGGCAAATAATAAGGCATTTTTGCATTATGGAAACGAACCAGAGGAAGAGTCTCGGACGAGCCCATGACATAACCAAAGACGAAGAACTATCCCGGCAGCCAATGGACTTTGTTCACAACATGGACTGTATCTGACCTGTATAGCGCTCACGGGAGCATGACTACAAATTAAACAAAACCAGAAATGGTAAGAGATTTACCTACGTCCACTGATGTTCACAGCATCTTTCTGCGAAGCTTAACTAATAAGGGAAATCGAAATAAGAAGCATTACATAACCAGCAGCGTTAATAGCCGGTCTCCGGATCGCAGAACAAATGGGCGTAAAGAACCTGCAAGCACATGTAGACTCAAGACTTGTAGCCAATCAAGTTAATGGCTCTTATGTCGCTAAAGAATCAGGCATGATCCAATATTTGAACAAAGTAAAAACGCTCGCAAGAAGCTTCAGGGAATTTTCCATCAAGCAAGTACCACGGAGCGAAAACAAGAAAGCAGATGCCCTAAGCAAGATTGCATCCACAAGCTTTGCACATCTCAGCAAATAGGTACTTGTAGAAGAACTAAAGGAGAAGTCCATAAACGAAAAGGAAATCCTCGCCGTAGTAGAAGAGGAAGGCAACACATGGATGACACCTATATGCGAGTACCTTACAAAGGAAATACTTCTGGCAGATAAAAAGAAAGCCAGGGCGGTACGTCGCAAGGCAGCCAGGTACACCATGATCAATGTAACTTTGTACAATAAATCTTTCTTAGGACCATGGCTTCGGTGTGTCGGATCGCTCCAAGCAAACTACGTCCTTAGAGAAATACATGAAGGGTCGTGCAGCATGCATTTCGGTCCTAGATCCGTGGTTGCCAAATCTATCCAAACAGGATATTACTAGCCAACAATGCATATGGACGTACAAAAGTTAATAAGGGAATGCAATGATTGTCAAGTTCATCGCCTCGTCCTAAGAAACCCGCAACAAAATTTAACTCCTATCACATCTCCGTGGCCATTTTACAAATGGGGGATCGACATAGCTGGACCTTTCTTGGAAGGCCCAGGCAAAGTCAAATTCTTGATTGTAGTTGTTGACTATTTCACCAAATGGATCAAAGCCAAGACTGTCGCAACTATCACAGGCAATCAAGTTAAAAAGTTCGTGTAGGACAACATTGTCTGTAGATTTGGTCTACCAGGGGAAATTGTATCAGACAATGGAAAACAGTTCCGCGACAACCCATTCAAAGACTGGTGTAAAAAACTATGTATCCGTCAATGCTTTGCTTCCGTGAAGCACCCACAAACAAACGGCTTGGTTGAAAGAGCAAACAGAAGTTTGGGGGAAGGAATAAAAGCTAGATTGGATGAAAGAAGCAAAGACTGGATAGGAGAACTCTCACACGTCCTATGGTCCCACCGCACAACGATCAAATCAAGTAATGGGGAAACACCATTTTCACTAACATACGGCACGGAAGCTGTCATCCCAATGGAAATAGGCATGCCAACGCTCCGGGCTATGGAAGTAGACCCAACAAAGAACGATGAAGCCTTGGAAATAAACCTGGACCTCATAGAGAAAAAAAGGGAACAAGCAGCAATTCAAGAAGCAAAAAGCAAAACTAAAATGGAAAAGTATTATAACTCCAGGGTCTGCGTCACAAGTTTCAAGCCAAGCGACATGGTCTACCGTAGCAACGACGCAAGTCACGCCAGGGATGGAGGCAAACTTGGACCCAAATGGGAAGGACCATACGAAGTTGCAGAATCGCTTGGAAAAGGAGCATACAAACTTAAAGATTGTAAAGGAAATGAACTCCCGCGGACATGGAACATATGATGCTCCGGAGGGCAATATCTCAATTTATCTTTATCTTGTAATGTATTAAATTTTAATGAAAAGTGGGGATTAGCTACCCTCACGAGTTTTAAATCCTAAATTTTTTTTCTTTTTACTTTGCAAAGTTATATTAATTGATAAGACGCGCACGCAAGGAGCCACGCTCCGCAAATATATTATCTCGTATAATAAAGGTTGAGCAACCTCAAAATTAGCTCAGGTGCATAAGAGGTATTGCAAACCCTGCACCGGGAGAATAACCCACAAATATTCACAAGACTATCTATTACGAACGTACACCAGTAATAAATAAACGATAACAAAATATATGAACATGTTAAACTAGCATTCATATTACAAAAGAAACCGCAGAAATAGCCACACATGGCCGCGGTATACAAAACATCATAAAAGTTCTACACAAAAACTGTCATAATAGACCACATGCGGTCACGACACAACCTAAAAGCGGCAAGCTTCAAACTTAGGGATGGCAACTACGCTCCCTAGAGCATCGTCCGTATCCTCCTCATCAAAGTCCTCGACGGAGAGAGGAGCCGCAGAAGTACTAGTTTCACCCACCCAAGTCTAAGAAGACATGGGGTTAGAAACTATCTCCATCATCAGCTGACGAAGAGCTGCAGCATGCTTCTTCGCTCCTTCAGTACGAGAATGAACATTCAGCAAAGCGAAGGACAAAAAAGTCTCCCCAACGATGTCCTTATCATCAGAATGATGGATGGGGACGGAAAGCTGCTCAAGACACGGTTGCAGGTGAGCAGCTTCCGGGAGGTCAGCTAAGGGTCCATCAAGGATAAAGCAATCTAGGACCTCATCCATCCCGGCATCCTTTTTTGACTTCAACAAACTTACCAGAGGGAAGTCCACGTCCTCAAGAGCCCTCACCGCATCAAAATAGCTTGTCCTGGCAACCTCCGGGTTATAAGCCTCGATCGCGGAAAGCTGGGTTCCGGTAACCCTATGCTCATACCCAGCCTCCAAGCCCTCCTACATACCGAAGTCCATAGCACGGCCCAAGGCGTGACCCAGAATGACTTGATACTCAGGAGATTTCAAACATTTTAGTACAACGAGTTGAATCCCGTGCATCAGAAACCATCTCCTTCCAGCCAAGGTGGTCAGGTAGGCGAGATAAAATTCCCCCTCTAAAATGGCCAGAGACATCCATCACATGTGCCTCAAGCTCGGCTACACAGTTATAAAGCACCTGGGCCTCCTCTTCCTGCTGAGCTTCCACCTTCTCTTTAACGTCCTGAAAGGCGCTGTGAAGGGTAGAAACCTGCGAAAATAAGAAGTTACAAAAGGTAAAAAAAAACAACAACAACATGCGGAATAAAAGACATACCTCAGAGGTAAGCCTATCCCTCTCAGAGGTCAAGGAGGTAATCAAGCTCCTGGATTTAGCACAGGCGGCCTGGGAATCATCAAGCGCAGACTTGAGATAAGTAGCACGAGAATCAAGTAAGGTGATGTCAGTGTCCTTCTATACAATAGTACTTTTCAGCGCTGACACCTCCGCAGTCAAGGCAGACACCTGATTACGAAGACGGACAACCTCCGCGGTCTTCGCCCTTTCCGCCTTCTCCGCCTCCTCCGCCAATAAAGATTTCAGTTTGAGAATCTACAAGTCTTTCTCCTCAAGCAACCTACCACGAGCATCATACTTGCCTTTGAGCTTCTCCTTAAGCTCCAGCTCATGCTCGGCGCGGGACCTTACCTCTGACTCAAGACAAATTTGCCACGCCGCCCCCACGTTGAACTCCGTATACAATTGTTCATAATCCATACTTCGGAGGGTAAAGAAAAAGCCAGGGGGAGCAACGCGGTCAACCAATGTGCGGCAGGAAAAACCGTCATCTAACAGCGAGTCATTGGTAATGTTCAATTGAGGAACATACCAACGTTTTGCCTCGGCAGAATTCAGGGCGGCCAACTCATAAAAGGAGTCATCCGACCATTCTGATGTCTCGAGCTGGGAAGATCCGGCTACATCCGACGTAGGTGTAACGCCCACATTCTCTTGGGCGGAAGTTATAGTAGCAGCAGCAGTATACATCGGGACATCCGCGGTATGGGCACTGTCAAATAAAAAAAATGTTAAGGAAAGCACAAAGAAGTGCAGTCAAACAAAAGGTAAACATGTAAATACCTCTGAACGACAACATGGGCCTAGATATCAGCCTGAAAAGAAGGCCTCAACACAAGGGGACTTGTCAGCATAAGTTGCCTCAACCCAGCAAGAGTCTTCCCACCAGTACCAGTAGCAAGGCTGGGGTGATCCTTCCTCAGCTGCTTGGCAGGAAGGGTATCACTCTGCTTCACCAACCTCTTCCTCTTGGACTTCCCTGACTGTGTCGTGGCAACTTCCTCTGGCCTAGCCGCAGCCAGATCCGCATCCGGCTCCGTCAAATCTAAATAGGTGTCCTCCGGAACAACATTCTCTGGCTCCACCAGCCGGAGCAGACACCTTAGAAGTAGACACCTCGGGAGCAGCAGCAGAACTACTGCCACCTGTAGCAGGAGTAACCAAGGACATGAAACAATGACTCGTACTCTCCAGTAGCTTCACCTAATCATCTTTTTTCTGAATTTCCACCGCTTGGACCTTTCGGGGGTCGGCAGTCTTGTTAAAGTCAAGCAAACCCATTTCTACAAAACAAACACCAAAAGATTAGACCTCATAAATAATAATTAAAAAAAATCCCACCGAAGGAAGTAACACCCACCCATTCCGTCAGGCCTCTCAAAGGCCGGATAAGTATTTTCATCAAACGGATAATATGGGCTCAAACCCACAAGACACAAAAAGCACTCCAGATAACAGCGGAAAGGAGCTTTGTTGTTCTCCAGGAGCCTAACAGTCTGCTCTTGGCAAGCGGTAAGATGGGGAGCCAGATCTTTCTCCAACACGCCCCCCACATACAAGGAGACGGGGATAGGTAACACTTTAGCATCAACCCAGAAAAAAATGATCGGACCAATTTTTAATGGAGTCCGGGGGTTTCGGGAAGCAAGAAGGAGATGATGTGGAACGTTTTGCAAAGAAAAACAACCCGTCACTATATGTACGGGTATAGAACGCACGGAACGCAGTTACCGATGAGGCAAGGTCAAGCACGCGCGTCAAAACCTCAAAATGAGATATGCGGGCAACACCAAAAAGGGATAATTAGGAAATATGTATGCGGAAATATCGGAGAACAGCCATAAAAATTTTTGTTAAGGGAATCCTATAACCACAATAATCAAAAAACCTGGTATAAACACCCACTTTAACCTCAGGGAATTAAGTGATAGTTTTATCTCGCCCCGGAGCCACGGGATGAACTTCATCAGGAATATAATAGTTATTACAAAAGTTTTCTACCACATCTCGAGTCATAATGGAATGCTTAACAGCAAAGTTAGTCATTTTGAAGAGACGAGCGAAGAAAGATGCTAACCTGAATCTTAAAAAACCGTAGAAGTAAAGAAAACAACGCACGGAGGAAGGATAAAGAATAAAAGCTTGAAGAAATTGACAATGGCAGAAAGGAGGTTTGTAAAAAATAAAACAGTAATCACCTAAATCCTTCCATGCTATGAGATACTACTAATGAAGTGACTACTTGATCGTTTCTAGCTTTAGCTATAAACATTAACTTGTTAAATGTTGCATGCTATTCCAACTGCACAATTGTATACGCCACATAGACCTAGTTCTATACGTCGAATACACCTGCATAAACCAATACAACACTATTGAGTTTTGTATCATACTATTATGCAACACATGAGGCTATACATGGACTATTACTATTGTAGCATAACACATAATTGGTTATACCACCTCTGCTAATACACAAGCACTTGCTAAATTTGTGCTAAACATTATATATTCATATATAAACAATGCTAAACAACTTAATGTTACTCACCTTGCTTGCTTTCGGCACTCCTCGTGCATTCACTTGACCTCCAAGATCACTTAAACACATGAATAACATTCTATGATCATCAACATCTGCTATTATATCATTAGCACATGAGATATATGTAAATTTACTAAATCAGTCACTATTATGGCCTTGTGTTAAACACCCATGTAAGGTTATAACTAAGCATCATCATCATCATTAGCATGAACTAGTTTAATTTTCTAAATGTAAGCTTCATTAATTATGAAACATAATCAACCCTTATCCAGAAAACATGCTAACTTTATCTATAAACCCCAAACATGCACTTAACATTATAAACATGACTAAAATCATGGCATCGAAAAGTTTTTAACGTAGAAAATAGTAAAGATGTTAACTTGGATAATGAGGACAATGATAGCGAGAATGATGTGGAAGAGGATGATAACAAAACAGCGAGTTTCATGGCATCAAAAAGTTCTAAGGGTACAAGCTCTTCAAAAAGCGGAGGTGGAACGGGGAGAAAGAGTTTATATGAGTGTTGGAAAGATGATTATGAAGATAACACATATGATGATGATGATGAGGAACGTGAAGACTTAACGGAAAAACAACCAGCTTTTTGTGACTCTTTTGATATTAGTCTTTGTGGTCAAATTAGACGTTAGTTATATTTGTTTTTGTTTTGGGTCAAATGTATTCTAGTGGTTAGTTGTGTTTCCTTCTTTAAGGAGGTAGTTGTGTCTCTGTTATGTAAGCTTTACCACCTATGTAATGGGCTGAGATGTGAGAATTCACTCACATTCTTTATACTTAATCGTTTCTTTGAGTAATATATTTACCAGGTTTAAAAACCTTTTAAAAAAACACGATCTGAAAGTAACCCCTTATTAACCAAAACATTTAATTATTTTCTAAGAGCATGAAACAAAAACTAAAATTTAATCACTTACCTTTGATAAGGATTAATCAAAGAGGGTTGTAACTCCTTAGAGCAATAGGTATGGTGATATACCATACCTCTTCGTTTTGGCCCCACAGGGTGCCACGTCAGCTTCTCAGTCCCACTTCAAAATACCCCTTCACTCATACCATACTATCAACCTCTTTATTTTGGCCCCATCACCCACAATTTTATTTTCTTTTCTATTTTTTTGCACAAACTAAATTTATTTCATTCAAATTAAAATACCAAATACAATACGATAATAACAAAAAATACAATACAATAATAAAAAAAACATACGAAATTTAAAAACCAATGCGAAAATTAAAAATAATACATCAAAATATAAATAAACTAATTTTGTTGTTGATTTTGTTGATGTTGTTGCCAAACATGCTCAATGATATTTCGTTGAAGCTTTGCGTGTGTTTGTTTATCATGTAGTTCTTTGGATTTCTTCCGCTGCACTGCGCATCTCTCGGCCCATGTCTTTAATATATTTGGTTGCGGACAAATATAAATTTCGTTCATTTTGGTTAACGCAAACTTTTGATATTTTAAAATCATGTTATGCAATATAATGCAAGTGTACATGACTCTGCGTAGCGTGTTGATAGTCCAAGCATACGCAAGTTGGCATATAATATGCCAACGTCCTTGAAGAACCCTAAAAGCTCTTTCAATGTTTTTTCGAGCACTTTCTTGTTTTTGTTTAAATAATGCATTCTTCTCTGAATTTGCAACCGAAAATGATTTAACAAAAGATGACCATTATGGGTAAATGTCGTCGGCCAGATAATACCCTTGTTCGAATGTAACTCCGTTTATCTCAAACGGAGCTACATGGGTGATGTCATCAAGAAGGTCGTCAAATAATGGAGAATTATTCAAAACTGTTAAATCGTTATTTGCACCCGCTATCCCAAAAAATGCATGCCAAATCCATAAATCGTATGACGCAACGGCTTCAAGCATTATAGTTGGGTATTTTTTTATCACCTCTCGCAAATTACCCGTGTCATTCTTTTGAACAATTTTTCCATTCCCAATGCATACAATCAATGCTTTCAAGCATTCCCGAAAACCCATGAATATTGTTATGTGCGTTGTATAACTTTTGAATGTCATTGAAGTCAGGTTTTCTTAAATACTCGGGAATAAACAATTGGATAACGCACAAAGTAAAAAAATCTAGACAATCGCGTGCGGTGTGGTCACCCATTTGTAGATACTCATCTAATCAGGTGTTACGCCGTATGTCAATTGGCGTATGGCGGACGTGCATTTCATAATAACACTAAAACCTGGTTGACCCGTAGCATCGGGTCAGACTCTAAAGAAATCAAAATGCAGGGGAAGAGGATCAACAGTTTGAATGTAATTTTCAATATCTGTGACTATTTCTAAAAATAGTTTACAACGGATATTTTGGGTAAGCACCAAAATAGTCCGCCATCAAACTTTCTTCAGCATCCTCACGTTCACGGTAGATGTAGTTACAGCGGTGTGAACTTTCTTGCTCATACTTAAGTTGTTGCATAATCATCTCAATGTCATCCATATCATCAAGATCGGTCATACCACCAGTTGAATCACTCATGTTTATTGGTTTTAAGATGGAGTGTTTTGAAAGAGTACTTGTGAAAAAGTTTGATAAAATAAGATAATATTTATAGTGTAAAAGTGGGTATAATTTAAAAATAAATTATAATAAAATATGTAACTGATACATTTTGAAATACACAAACCAACGGCTAATTCATTTGTCTTCTTCTAGCTCACTTATACGGCGAAAAAAAAAAATCAAACGGCGAGATGCCCTGGTGTGGTGGCGAAAGGGTGGCGAGCGCCACGTCAGAACGGCGAGCATGGCTATGTCTCCATACCATTCCTCCATCACCTATACTTTCAAACACTTTTAAGCAATGCTAACATAATTGTTCAAAAAGGAGATGGTGAAACTTATATATTGGAGAGAAATGTGTCAAAATGGATAAATTTTTATCGCAAACTAAAATGGGTCTCATCAAATTGGGTTGACATGCCAATATGGCAATATGAGACCCATTTTAATTTGTGAAAATATGTCAAAACAAGATT
>BQNB010069809.1:0-33355 GCA_026074375.1 Tanacetum coccineum
GCCAATAGTATCGGCTAGGGATGATTAGTGCCACTAACTACAAACCACAGGGATGATTTTTGCAGTTTACTCTTAAAAAAATGTTCAATAAAAACCATGCTACATTCACAAAAGCCCAATTCAAGATCTCAATATTGTCCATAGTTTATGCTGATTTTTGTGAGATGGCCTTTTAGATTTTTGAGGGATCAGGGATGAAACAATATGTGTCATTTAATAACACCACATAATTGCAAGTTACTATTAGATGACACATGTTTCTTACACAAATTAAGGCATTAACAAAACACTGAGAGGAGAGGCTCAAATGTTTATATATTAATAATATAACGTTTGGTATTTCTTTCTTAGAGTACTCGGTACCCTGAGCTATAGAGCGCGTTATTGCCTTAGACACGAGACCATACCAGACCATAAGTTATAGGGCCTGAGTGCCTGACGCCAAATTCACCAGCCACTGGGCTTTTTCACTTCTTTTTTTCCGTGTTTTATTTTAAAATTTGTGGAGCCTGAAGTGTCCTATAACTTTGACTAATGGAGGGAGGATGAGGTATAGGGGAAAAAAATGATGTGACAACACTTTTTGCTATAAAATCGTCGGATAACACAAACAATACCTAGTGCTCTTACGACTTGAATTGTCCACCTAATTTTTTCACTAACCAAAGCTTAAAAGCTCTAGAAAATTTCTTGAGCTCAACTTCCAAAAATCCAAACACTAAATCTCAGGTAAAATTTATCCTTAGAGGCTTGGGTACGTAGCGTTTTCATTAGAGGCTTGGGTACGTAGCGTTTTCAGGTGGCGTCGTCCCCAAAACGCGACGGAAAAACGCCACCCCCACACCAAACCTTGCGTTTTGTCCCTGCCAGCCCAATGGTCCCATTTTTATAATTATTTTTTGTGTGTTATATCAGTGTTTTAGTGGATTATGTGTGGGTTAGATGGTGTCTCGTGGCAAATAGGAGGGAGTCATGTTTTTTTGTGTTGTGGTGGATTCTGCCTGGTGCTCTTACATTTAGTAAGTTTTTGTTTGTGTTAAGTAATATCGATGGCAATAATATTTTGGTTACTTTAAGGTTAGAAATACAGTAAATGTTAAAGTTCAAATGTTTGATAATATATGTCTGTGTTTTTGTTTGTTAGAGAATTCTATTCATGGGTTTATACGAGTAAATGGTTAGTGAAGTTCAGAAATAGACCTTGTACGAGTGCGTTTAGTTGGAAGAAATTTTTCTTAGTTTTCAATCTCAAGTATTGTAATAATTCAAGTAGTTAAACTTTATTTAATTATTTTTTTATTGTTATTTTTTTTAACCATGGTTTTTGACACATTGTCTGACTAATTCACGGGGTTTAAACCCACCACCACACAGACTCAAACCAGGTAAAGCCCTCCCTTTTAAGGAGGTTGGCGTGGCAACTTCAAGATTGTTTGCACGTAACTGGAATTGAACTTAAAACCTCACACATTTTAGAGTGATAGCCACATACCCTTTTGTCACTAGAACACCCTTGAGTTGTTATCTCAAGTATTGTAATCATTTAATCATTTTCAGTCTTTTCTTTTCTTCTTCTAAAGAAAGGGTCAAGAATGGTACGAAATTTATAGTTGTCCATTAGTCATAATCACTAACTGATTGTTTTTTGCCCATGTCAAAATTTCATGATCATAATTAAATTAATCTTTAGATTTACAACTTTCTTCTAAAGATATTTAAAACTTAGACTATTAGTGGTATAGATTCGTGCGCCTTACGACATTTTTATATGGTAAAGTACTGATCATGTTTCATTAAAAGTCTAAGTTTCAAGTTTCAGTCATGATAAATCTTAAGTTATTGTTAATGTATCAGAATAAATTTGGTTTCTTTGATGCATCCCATATAAGTTACTTTTCGAAAAAAACTTGAATTTTTAGCAGCATTAGCAAAGCTTGTAATATACCTATTCAACACACAATACATTCATGACCAAAATAACAAAATTACATACAGGTCATCAACAAATATTACCTGAAAACAGTATATACTTTCCATTATTATCCATTATACCGTGTTGATTGAGAAGATGTCGTCATTGGTGCATGTTGGTGATTTTAGTGTCATCGACGGCCATTTAGGTAATGATGATTTACTAGAGACTAATGAGTTTTCATATTCGGCTCGGATACGAGTTAGGGAATTGGGTATCTCGTATTAGAAGGGAATTTGGTATCTCCTATCCGAGCCGAATATGATTTACTAGAGACTAACAGTGGCATCAAAAGTTTGATGAGGTTGTACTGTCTAGTGGTTTTCTTTTAAACCAATCCGACAAGTGTGTATATAGCGAATTTAATAGCTCTGGTGAAGGTGTTATAATTTGTCTATATGTTGATGACATGTTGATTTTTGGCACTAACCGAAATTAAGTTAATAAAACTAAGAAGTTTTTGTCATTAAAGTTCTCAATGAAAGATATGGGAGAAGCAAACATTATTCTTGGTAATAAAATAAAACGTGAAAATAAAGGGATTGTCATCACACAATCTCACTACATTGAGAAAATACTCAAGAAGTTTAATCGTGAAGATTGTTCTCCAGTGAGTACTCCCATGGATCTGGTAGAAAAGCTTAAGCCAAATACAGGAAAACCTGTGGATCAGCTCGAATATTCAAGAGTTATTGGATGCTTGATGTATGCTATGACTAGCACTAGACCTAATATTGCTTATGCAGTTGGTAGATTGAGCAGGTTTACTAGTAACCCTAGTAGACAACATTGGCAAGCAATAACAAGGGTATTCAAGTACTTAAAGGGTACTATGAATTATGGTTTATCATATATGGGATATCCTTCGGTGTTAGAAGGTTATTCGGATGCTAGCTGGATAAATCATGTTGAAGATTCATCTTCTACGAGTGGATGAGTGTTCCTGCTTGGGAGAGGTGTCATTTCATGGGCTTCCAAAAAGCAAACATGCATCACTGGTTCTACTATGGAATCTGAGTTTGTAGCATTGGCTGCTGCTGGTAAAGAAACAGAATGGCTAAGATACTTGATACAAGAGATTCCAATATGGCCGAAATCAATAGCACCAATATTTATCTGATGTGATAGTGCTCCCACAATGGCTAAGGCTTATAGTCAGGTATATAATGGGAAGTCTAGACACTTAGGTGTTAGGCATAGTATGATTAGTATGAATGGTGTGATTTCTATTGAGTTTGTTCGGTCGCAAAAGAATTTAGCAGACCACTTGACGAATGGTCTCGCTAGGGACTTAGTGAATAAGTCAGTGATAGGGACGGGATACCCAATTCCCTTCTAATACGACGTTAGAATCTGAATTCAATGTGGAAAGCTCATAGCTAGAAATTGGAACACATGTATTTATCTTCCCGAGGTATGTGTTCAGACCTGCAAGTGATGGTTAGGTTGAAATTTACCTTCTTAATAATTCTTTTGAAAAATTGCAAATGCAGGTGCAAGACTAAAAGAATCACCTATGTGAACGTGAAGTTTTGCCGCTTCAAGAAGCTTGAACTTGGCTTCCTATATGTTTATTAATGGATTGGGACACGTGGCTTGTAATAGTGTCAAGTAACGAACATTAGAGTGTTGTAGAAACTTATGTGTATAGTATCTTCAGGTATTCAAATGGATTGACGGGTTCAATCGTTGCGACATCTCGATTTTTAAATATTTGGAATGTGTATTATACTAAGATGAAAATTCAATCGCAAGACATTTTCATTTATGCATTTGTTTGTTTCGTTTTGTTTGTTTTAACATAATTGCATATATCTTTATATATGTTTTAGTAAATCAATGATTACACTAAAATGGGGGGATTTGTTGGTGATTTTAGTATCATCGACGGCCATTTAGGTAATGACGATTTACTAGAGACTAATGAGATTTCATATTCGGCTCGGATACCAGTTAGGGAAGTGTGGAGTGCACACTCGTTGAGTTAATATGTTTTCGACCATGACAAAATGCAGGGGTCAAGGGGGCTGCGCCCCCTTGCGGGGTCAAGGGGCAGATCTATTAGCTGTCATCTAGAATATGTTTTATAAACAGATCTATTAGCCTCATTGATACATACGAAAAATACACATACATAATCTCTTTTGCTCTTGATTTGTGTTCTTGTGCCTAGACACAAATTGTTACTCTTCTTGTATTATCCCGATAGAGATTTCGTGCTACCCATGCACATAAAGGGTCGAAATACTTTATACGGAAAGTGAACTCAACACGATACAAGCAAGATATCCAGGATCATCACACACCCTAATTCTCTAACATTAAGTTTTATAAAATTTACCACGGGTCGAAAATGATTGTTAATTCTGAAACTTGAAAGGTATAAATTTGACTTCAAAGGTTAATATGTAGATTGTAAGTTTGTAACAGCTTTCCTGATAAAAAATGTGGTGTTTGGATTATTTCCATTTACTATCCTTATTGTCTCAAATGATGATAGCGTGACGCAGGTCTGCGTTAACCTTCAAATGACTTGGGAAGGAGAATATGCAGCGACTTTCAAACACAATTGGCTTCACTAGAAGCATTTTTCATTTTATGTTGTTGTATTCGCACAATACATAAGCATTGATTACTCTCGATAACAGTAAAGATTGTAATCACTATGAGAGTCTTTGTTGAGTACAAAGTAAAAATCTACGTAATAGGGTAAATCTAATTCATCAAAAAGAACCAAGATTTTAGCAATTTTGGTTATGTTGGTCTAAAGATAAGTCGCTTCACATTTTTCCAAATCAAGAATTGTGGTAACTTCACTTCAAGGGTGTTTTCAAGGAAGGCCTTGTTACATGACGGCAAGTTTTTATTCAGGAACCGAAGGAGCCAAAAGATCACATTGCAGAAACCATAAGAGGGAGGGGGATTGGGTTGTTTACTCCTTGTGTGATTCATTCCGATGTATCTTTGTAACCTCTTGTATACTTATACAAATTATCTAATTAATTAAGTTCAAATTATCTAATTAATCACCTCTAAAACTTAAGTTATTGACATTATTTGCCACAACTTTTGGGGGCCGGATCCTCCCCTGCCTCTTAATGGATCCGCCGTTGCATGCATCCATTACATTATTCACATGTAAATTGAAAACATGGAGATATGGTATTTCTAAGAGAAACATATATATAGCAGTTTGAAGATTACATTAGGCTTGAATGATGTGCACCACTTTCTAAGGAAATCGCATGGAACAATAGACTTTACACGTTAAGAAGTTCCTTAAATGGAAGTGAATCCCTCAGAACTTCGAAACATTAAAATTAAGATACTCGTTAGGTTCATTTGGATACAAAGTTTTTTGTGGATACCAGGCGACCAATCTCCACCCTTCATCTTCATCTTAATATAATGGATAAGATTAAACCAAAAATTATTTTCAACCTTTTTTTTCAAATCTTAATATCTCTCAAACCGTTAATCGTCAAGCGAAAAAAAATATACCATCACGATGAGCATTTAATTATCTTTCTATAGATATCCACTTTGATATACTTTCGACAAAAAAAAATTTCAAGTTTTTTTCACTTTTTTCACTTTTTTTCACGTTTTTTTCACGGTTTTTTCACTTTTTTCCAAGTTTTTTTTTCACGTTTTCTCACTTTTATATACTTTCGACAACAAAAAATTCCGTTTTTTTCACATTTTTTTTGACTTTTTCTCATTGAAACTTGCATTAGATCATATATGTATTTAATTTACTGTTAATTCATCTATGATGTTTGTGTTAAATCATATATGATTGTGTTATGTCATATATGATATTAGTGTTATGTCATATATGTTATTTAATTTTTGTGTTAAATTAATATATGATATTTAGTGTTATATCATATTAGGATTTTTAATGCAAAATTTCAACAACGGAAAAAAAACGAGAAACACGTGAAAAACGAAAAAAAAAAAAATTCTCGAAAAAACGTGACAAACGAAAAAAAAAAGGTGAAGAAGTAAAAAAAACGTGAAAAATCTGAAAAAAAACTCGTGAAAAAAGATTGAAAAAGACGTGAAAAAAAAAACGTATAAAAAAATTTTTTGTCGAAATTATATCAAAGTGGATTATCTATTGGAAAGATATTAAAATGCTCGTCGTGATGGTATATTCTTTACTACTTAACGATTAACGTTTTTAGGAGATATTATATTTTAAAAAATTGGTGAAATAATTAAATGCTTTTAATCACAACCATTGATTTTTTTTAGATGGATGGTGTGGATGAGTCCCCTAGTATCCAACATTTTTTTAGTATTCAATATAACTCTCCTCAAAATATATAACTATCGATTAAGTATCTTCACTGTCACATGTCCTAAGTAACACATCAAAATATAAAGACATCAGCTAGCTAGTCACGATTGCCATATAAATATATAAGTTCAAAACACACAAACACAAATATTATTTATTTGTTAATTGTGTTGAAAACAAAGTAGGAAACACTATAATTATAATGGAAAAAGATCTTTCAAAGTTCTTTTGAACTTTAGAGGTAAAGTTCCTCACAAGGATAAAGACAAACGGGTCCAGTAGTAGGAACCGGTATTATCTATACGAGGGAACTTTACCTCTAAAGTTCAAATGAACTTTAGAAGATCCTTATCCAATTATAATCATATTATGTGCTTTTCTTCTTGTAACAATGAAGAGTGAAGACTAACAAAAGCTGTCGTATAAGAGGGATTTTTCAAGATAAATAGACAACTTAAAAAAGAATTTTTGTAAATCAAGAAAGTATTACGTAGTATTATGATAACATTAAATCGAGTCCATTCTATGGCGTGTGCTTTTGAGGAAACAAATTTCTTCATAAACAAGAAATATATAAATTCAATTTTCTGACATATACTTAGTATTGTTTATTTGTTTCATATATCTATCACAAATTAATTACTACTCCTATCTTCTTAAATAACATTTCTGCATTCTCCCATTTCATGTTTAAAATCAGAGCCAGATTTAAACATGTGGGGTCATCAACCGTACATAACATTTAATTTTTAAGGGCTTTTGATTATGAAACTTTCTTATAGGTATAAAGTAAGTTTTGAAAAGATATGTGTGTGGGCACATAAATTGTGTTGTTTTATTTAACTATTAAAGTTTTTAATCATTTTATCTTTAATATTTATGATTTTAAACTTTATGCTTATGTCCTTATGTGAAGCATATATTTGTTGTTTGAAAGTTTAGACAAAACGCATATCTCATGAAAAACTAAATTGTATCTTTAGCTTTACAGAAAGTAAACATTGTAGATTGTTTTAGAAAAAATGTGTCACTTCATCATAAAATGTTTTAAAAGTTATACTTAGAAGTGTAGAAGATTTATTAAAACTTGAAGAAAATTGGATGTGTCACTTCATCGATTTAAAAACAACAATGTTTACTATTGTTTACACATACTTCAATTTCGATACTAAAATAGGGCCGTCAAATTTCACCAAACACCCTCTTTAGAACCACTTCAACAGACTAATTTCTAACAAAACCCGAAGGCCAAACTAAAGAAAGATTCAAGTGAAGACTAAACCTGGTGATTTTTGGATCTTTGTCGACTCAATCTTTTATTTTCCTTTTAAGATACATACAACAACTTCCTAAGGCTATTCTATTGTTGATGTATGCGAGTTTCTATTCTTTCCCCTAAGAGGCATTCAAGAATTCTTAATCGGGCAATGATCTCTTTGAATGATGCCCGGGAACGTGGATCGCTGCACAAATATTGCAAATAAAGTAGTATGTCTTCATGTCAAACTACCTACTAGATGTTTGCATATGATTGATGCAGAGGTGCAAAAATGTGCAGCTTAGGTACTAGTTCAGGTCAAACGGGTCGTTATAAGTGGGTTTAGAACAACATGTCAAACTACCATTTTCCTTTTAAGTCAAATTATTTAGTTTAACCTATTTGACCCGTTAGCCTAGATCGACCCATTAATAGGAAAATGGGCCAAAATTTTCCACCTCCAAATTCAATATCTAAATTTAGTAAAACCAGGAAGAAAACAACTTTTATGTAACAGACCTTAGCAACCCGTTTTCTATTTACATCTAAACTTTACACTTAGTTGCGGCTTGTGTATAAAAGCAAACCAAAACCCCTTAACTCGCATACTTGGTGTTAGTACAAAATTGGTGTCGGGTTTAGCGAGGTGTCGAAGTCCTTTGTCGGGTCGGGCCTCCAAATGACTTGAATGCTTGATCTTGTACTAGAGCAAGAGAAGTGATGATTTTCTGCACAATTAAAAGTAAACCGTTAGCCTTACCGTGGGGACGGACCCCACGATTAGACTCCGGCGTGAGAGTAAGTATTCATATTGTCAGAGTATGTGTCAGAGAGAATAAGAATAACTGTGTACCTTTTGGGATGTATGGTGATCCCTATTTATAGGTGTCTAATACTAGGGTTTCCTAGTATTTCGGTTACTTTAGTAGTGGCCAGAGTGGGTCCCTTGTCGGGCAAGGGTCCACGTGTAATCGTCTCCGCAGACGCGAGTGATCTTCCACGGTCATTGCATGTCCACGGAGGTGTCATGGTGCGGCTTTTAAAGATACTCACGTGCGTCCTTGGAATATCCGGAGTTTGACCCTTTGTCAAGCTTAGTAATCCGGCTATTCGCTGTATTGGGCCTGGGCCCATATGCGTATATTATGAACTAAGCCCAGTAAGCTTGGTGTTCGTACTATACGTCATCACTTGGGTACTATCCTAAGCCAATATATTGTTTATACTTAAGAACCTAACAATCATATATTCATATCAAAACGTAAAGAACATGAAGTCCATGCGCATACAAAAATAAAGATACCACAACAATGTTTTTGGGGCAAAAAGTACGTTTTATTTACATCAAATGTTTGATTTTACACATTTTTAGCAATATTTTCACCTACTGCAAATAATAATGTTTACTCATATTTGGTACTTTTTATAAAAAATATACAACAACAATGGCAAAAAAACGCGTTTTATTAACGTCCAGATTGTTGAAGTTTTACGGATCTTGTTTGGTCACTAGCAATCACAACGTTCAATCACTTGGATTTTAAACTTTTCCTTCTCATTTTTACTCCAAGAGTGATGATGCAAGGATTACAGCAGCTACCGTAGCAAAATGGCACAAGCGCTCAAAAAACTTTGACTCTAGCTCGGTGACAGGAACGTCAAGGGAGACATTGGAGAAATTATATTTGGGGGTATTAGATGAAAAAACAGGCCCCACAATAGCCCCTTGATCTGTTTCGTAGTCGTCACCCTGGTCATCGGTTGGTTTGGAGCATGGAAAAGTTAAAAGATATATACGGACTACAAAAATGACTTTCCCAAGTCGGTATCAGCTAGTCTTGTCTTTTAAAACCCTAATATCAAAATTAAGGTTTCAACTAGTCTTGATCAATTGGTCTTTTAAAGAATTCATTATTACTAATTTCGTCTTTGTGTATTTTCAGGTTGTTTCCGTTGTGCTATCAAGATTGTGGATCTTCTTGATCTTGACCTATTTTTTGATTTAATTTTTTTGTCTTATCAAGAAATAGTGCATTGGCCTACTTTCCTGAGAAGCAATGAATACTTGTTGATCTTGATAAGTTTTTTTGGTACATTTTATATTTAGGTTAGCTATCACCAAAAAAGTGGTTTGTGTTTGTTCTTGCAATCTGTGTTGCTGTGTTTTTTGTTGAATCTTGTTTGTTGTCATTATGGTTGAAGATGATTAAGAACAAGGGAGTTGAGGGGGGTAGCAGTGAGTTAAAAGTTGATATATATGACCCTTTGTATTTGCACTCTCAAGACATTGGTTTTCAGTTGATTACCTTCAAACTTGAGGGTACTGAGAATTACAAGGTCTGGTCAGTTGTTTGCAGTTAGCTTTACACACTAGAAATAAAATTGGCTTTATTAATGGAAAAAGTGTTAGAGATGAGACTGATGGACCTTTACAAGAACAATGGAACATGTGTAATGTTGTGGTTTTATCTTGGTTGTTAGGTTGTGTGTCACCTGATTTGTATAAGGGTCAAGATGGTTAAAAGAAACATATGACAAACAAGATGGTTCTATGATCTAAAATCTGCATAATAAAATATATACTTTAACTCAATCTGGAATGTCTCTGTCTGAGTATTATCATGAGTATAATTCTTTATGGAGGCAGTTTGACTCCTTGGTTGATCTGCCTGCATGTAGTTGTGAATGTAATCTCGAACTTAAAGAACATGTACAACTCCTCAGGTTGATGCAGTTCTTGATGGGACTTGATGATGTGTTTAGTTTTGTTAGAAGTTTAATTCTTACCATACCCTATACCTGATGTTAAATCTGCTTTTACTATTCTTTCTAGAGATGAGTCACACATGAATAGTAATGTGGCTACTAAAAATGTAAAATATGTATCTACTGCCTTTGTAGTAAGATCTAATAACAATAATCGGACTCCTGATAGAAATAATACAAATAACAATAATAACAGAAGGTCAGGTAGGGTATCTAACCTTGTCTGCAAGCACTGTAACATGACTGGGCATACTGTGGATAGATGTTTTGAGTTGGTGGGATATCCACCAGGGTTTATGAGAGGAAATGTTAATAAAGATAATGTCAATAATGCTTCTAAATAAGACTGATCATAGTAAGAGTACCCCTCATATTCTTACTAGTGATCACTATCAGAGATTAATGTCTTTGTTAAGTGGTACATGTGATACTAGCAAAGGGTTTACTAGTGTTGCAGGTACTTTTATGGTTTCTAATCATGCTATAAGTTTTGTTTCTTGTAGATTCTTTAATTACAATTCCAATATAAGTACTTATAGTACCTATATTGGATGGATTATAGATTCAGGGACCAGTCAACACATTACATTTAGTGCAACTATTTTATATGACATAATTGATGTAACACATTTAAATCTTACTATTGCACATCCAATTGGAACAGTTGAACAAGTTAAACAAATTAGAACTTATAATTTGGGAAACAATTTATTTGCTAAAGATGTGTTAGTAGTTCTTGTATATCATGTTAGTTGTAACACCCTCAAATCTGTGTATGCAGCGGAATGTTGAATATCCGAGGGCGTTACTTTATGGATCAATAGCACAAGATCTGAGAACGACTACTAAACGTGTCGTTTGAAAAAGATACAGGCCTATATTTTTTTGATGAAGGTAAGAGAATGGCTAATAGTAATATAAAATCCTGTTATATGTCTAATTGTATATGGCATAATAGACTTGCTCATCCATCTGACCAAGTTTTAATTGTGCTTAAAAGTAAAATCAAAGATCTTGCTCAAATTAATTCTGGTTCTTGTGACATCTGTCACAAGGCTAAACAAACTAGAGAACCATTTGCATTAAGTGAACATAAGTCTAAGAATTTGGGTGATCTTGTTCATCTAGATGTATGGGGTCCATACAAGGTTGTTAGTAGAGATGGTTTTAGGTTTTTTCTAACAGTAGTTGATGACTACACCAGGGCAATTTGGATGTTTTTAATGAAAAATAAAAGTGAGGTTTTTGATAATATTGTTGATTTTTATAATCTGATTAAAAATCAGTTTGAAAAAAGTGTTAAAGTGTTTAGAAGTGATAATGGAACAGAATTTGTGAATAAAAAAGGTTGATTGTTTTTAAAAGCTAATGGGATTTTGCATCAAACTTCATGTCCTTATACACCCCAATAGAATGGTGTAGCTGAGAAAAAACATAGACATTTGTTAAATACTACTAGGGCCATCATGTTTCAGGGGGTTACCTTTGAACATGTGCACTGAGTCTATTCTAACAGCTACTTACTTAACTAACAGGTTACCTACTGTTGTGTTGGCTGGTAAAAGTCCATATGAATTAGTATATAATACTGAACCTAGTCTCCTTCACTTAAGACTTTTGGCTATCTTTGTTTTTCAACAGTTTTAGATGAATTTGATAAGTTTGCTTTTAGGTCTGATAAGTGTGTGTTTGTTGGATATGCTTTTGATAAAAAGGGATATAAACTATTTAATTTGGATCAAAAGAAGTTTTTGTTTTCAAGAGATGTTAAATTTTATGAAACTGTGTTTCCTTTTAAGAATAACTCTTTAACTAGAGAATTTGTTTTTGAAGAAAATGAAATAAATGATCTAATTTTTTTATAAAGTAAAAGAAAACAATCATGAGTCTAATGAACCCTATGATGATAGAGGAGACAGTGCAGCTGTTGGTAGTAAAACTACAGCTAATAGTAGTACCTAGAATCTTAATGACAGCACTAAAGAAGAAGCTGCTAGTAATAAAGGTATACAAACTGATAAGTGAGATACTATAGATGTTACTAGTAATACTTCTAGTAGGAAGGACATTAGTGGAGATGAGTATGCAACAGAAACAATTGTTTCTGAGGGTATACAAGGTACTGACTTACATGATGATGAGTCTGAATCTGAGGGTGAAGACATTGAGTCTTTTGGTAATTTATTTTGGTGGTCACCAGACGCAACAGTAGGTCAAACAATTAGAAGATCTAGTAGGAAGACTAGTCTTCCATCTAAGTATTAAGATTTTGTGCTTAATAAAGATGTTAAGTATAGTATTAACAAGGTTGTGAACTATTCTAATCTTAGTGTTGATAATTTTGTGTTAACAACCAGTATTAATAAAATTTATGAGTCTACTACTTATCTAGAAGTTGTTAAAGACAGTAGGTGGATAGAGGCAATGAATCAGGAAATGGAAGCACTTAATAGAAATAATACTTGGGAAATCACAGATTTACTAAGTAACAGAAAACCAATTGGATGTAAGTGGGTCTTTAGAGTTAAGTATAAGGCTAATGATGAGGTAGAAAGGTTTAAGGCAAGATTAGTAGCAAAAGGTTTCAACCAGAGAGAAGGAATTGATTATGAGGAGACTTTTTCACCTGTAGTGAAAATTGTCACTGTTAGATGTGTGTCGAGTCTTGCTATAAATAATAAATGGTCATTGTTTCAACTTGATATAAATAATGCATTTCTGTATGGTGACCTTGAAGAGGATGTTTATATGAGTATGCCTGAAGGTTATTCTGATAAGAATGATAAAAAGGTGGGCAATTTAGTTAAGTCGCTATATGGGTTGAAACAAGCCCCAAGAAAGTGGAATGAGAAGTTGTCATCTATTTTGCTTGAAAATGGTTTTGTGAAAAGTGTTAATGATTTTTCATTATTCATCAAGAATGATCAAGACATAGTCTTGATTCTTCTTGTTTATGTTGATGATATAGTTATTACTGGAAATAACCTTGATGAGATTACTAAGTTCAAGCAGTTTTTAAGTACAAAGTTCTTAATCAAGGACTTGGGAAACTTAAATACTTTTTGGGGATTGAAGTTATTGATATACCAGGTGGTATATGTTTAACTCAGAGGAAATATTGCACTGAGTTGTTGTCTGAGTTTGGTATGTTAGCATGTAAACCTTGTAGTACTCCTATTGATGTTAATCCTGAGAATAAAAAGGTTATTTCTAAGTTTGGTGATGATGAGCCTTTAACTGGTATTACTCAATATCAAAAGTTAGTTGGTAAGTTGATTTATCTAACCATGACAAGGCCTGATATATCTTATGCAGTTCACTGCTTAAGTCAGATCATGCATAGTCCTATGAAATCACACTTAAGACATGCTTTTAGAGTAATGAGGTATTTGAAAAAAGAACCTGGATGTGGTATAACTTTTAAAGAAAGTACTCATAATGATTTAAGAGTCTTTTTTGACTCTGATTGGGCTAAATGTAAAATCACTAGAAGGTCTATAACAAGATATAGTGTGTTTCTAGGAAACAATCTTGTTTCCTAGAAAAGTAAAAAACAAACAGTTGTTTCTAAGTCTTCTACTAAAGTTGAGTTCAAAGCTATGTGTAATGTTTTTTAGGAGGGAATGTGGATAAAAAAGATCTTAACTGATCCAGCAGGTTAATATTGGTTTGCCTATAGAAATGAATAATGATGATAATTCTGCAATTCAAATCTCTGCAAATCCTGTGTTGCATGAAAGAAGTAAACACTTTGAGATTGATTTGTATTTTTTAAGAGAAAAAATTATTGTTGGACTTATAAAGCCAAAAAAGGTTATGTCTGAGGATAACATAGCAGACTTGTTTATAAAAGGGTTGTCTATATCTGACCATAATAAATTTTGCTGTAGTCTTGGTTTGTACAATCCTTTTTAGGGATAAAAGCTTATGGGGGAATGTTAGAAGTAAGCTTTTAACAAACATATGGGCCTTAATGTCATTTCTCTATAGTTCAAGCAGAAAGTAGGGCCGCTCATATTGCTGAAGGGTTAAAGTTATTAAAGACTGAAGAGTTCAAGGGGCATGTAGGAAGATTTCAAGTCAAGGCTACATATAGTCCAAGTCAAGCTTCTCAGCCATTATTATCATTGTTTTACTGCATGTTTTGGATCTATTCTTCGTTAAGTTGTTAGTTTGTTGAGAAACCCTAGTTAGTTTTTAATCTTGTTATTTCAGTTATTGTATTGTAAAACATTGCCATTCTTTGGCTATTCTTTTATAAGTATAAATAGTGAACCAAGGGGAGGTTGGTTGGGTTCATTGACAATCTTTTGTGTATTTTAGAGCTTTGGATTATGAATTTCTACAAGCGGTTCTATGAATCGCATTGACCACAGAGTCACGCATGCAGTCGAAGAGATTAGTATGGTGATTGATTGCCAACGTCCCTTGATTCTCAAACATAATAACTAGGATTACTAGTCTTGGCTTTTGAATTGACATGTTGTACGGATGTAAAGAAATGAAGAATGGAGACTCGGTTCAATGCAACACATCAAGTAGTGGTTTACGAAAAGCATAAGTCGATGATGGGTAGAACTTAGTGGTCATCCAATCAGTAGTGAACTTGATCACGTGGAGGAATGAAAAGGTTGCAGATGCATGAATATGAATGTGACGTGCTCTGAGTATCTGATGAATGATCTTTACGGCGGGGGATAATGAGACTGGAATTACAAGGTTATCGTCGGGTCAAAAACTACTGATGGAGATGTACTTTATCTCCAATCTATTATAGAAGGGAAACACATCTTCTTAAAACCATGGTAATTTTGTTGACCCATTAGCAGCAATAGTGGTTAATAGGTCAACTGACGTTACTAACATAAGAGATAAGTTAGTCTCGATGAAAGAAGAGATATCATGGGGTTTAGGTAGGTGATTCGAACATATGTAATGTTGATGGATTCAACAGCTTTATGAATTTCTTCGGGAGTAGGATCACATTGAGGTTTTGTGTAGGTTATCTCATAGTGATGGGTGTTATGACGATTATCACGCGGTAGGAAACCAAAGAAAGAAGCAATAAAACAAGAACCTTATAACTTTTGTTAATACAAGTAAGCCGTAAAAATGTTTATTTATATTTCATGATCTATCCGTGTTTTGTCGATGACAATCATAAAATCATCGAAAGTAGAAAATAAAGTTTATATGTTTTTTACCAATAGTTTACTAACTCAACATCCATCATATATCATTCATCACATTTATCATATTCATCATTTGTCAAAACATCATTATCCTCTCACATAATTTAAAACTACACATTTTGTATTAAAATGTGTCCTCTATGTACTTTTACATATTTAATTAACTTAGGTGCTTTATCTCAAACAAAAGTTAATTATACACATTTACAAATAACAAAAATATACTTCCATCTTTTTATTTATACTTCTAAAACAACTTATATTACTTACATAATTATAAGTGTATAAGTAATATAAAACAAAAGTAAATTGTTATTTACATCATGCATAACATCATTCAAATCTTTGAAAAATCTTAAAAGATTATAAAAGATTTTCTAGTAAAATTCGTACTTGCATTATCAGTTACCCGGTACCTTGTGTTTATACTGGCCAGTACCCTTATAGGAAGGTACCGCAGGTATCGGTAAATAGTAAATGTCCAGTTCCATTGGTTTACTTGGCCGGTATCCTTCTAGAAAGGTACCGCGGGAACCGGTGAACAAAAACTTTGCCTGTAAATAGCAAGCCATTTCTCTTGTTTTGATCATCCATTCTCATACATTTTTCTCTTACTTTCACTAACCCTTGATCTCAGATCAAGATCTCATTCATGTTTTGATTATGGTGATTACCTTATTAGGAGAAAATTGTCGTTTAGAGTCATCATTTCGGAGTCACATAGCTTCAAAGTTCACTGTTGCAAGCATCATTCATTCACATCATGATCATCCTACTGATCTTAGATCATCATTAATTTATTCATCAACAAACACTTGTAAAATGTGTGTTAGAATGTTTATAGTTAAATTCTAGCGGGGTTAAGAATACGGTATTTGGCTTATATTGAAAAGTGATGTGAGGTATTTCTACCGGTGTTAGAACTCGGTATTTAGCTTTGTACCGAATAAAGTGTAAGCGACGTAGGGTTGGTTCTACTGGTGTTAGGACTCGGTATCTAGCTTAGTACTGGATAAAAGTGTAAGCAACGTTTTGAGGCTTCTCCGCCGAAGTAAGAAGCTTGTGGATGTAGTGTTTACGAACTCTCAAGTAGGTGACTCGGGGAGTGGAGTATAGCAAGGAAGGGGTCCTTGTAGCCGAACCACTATAAATATTATGTCGTCCATATATCTTTTATTTCTTATTTACCGCACTAGTCAAGATGCTTATATATGTTTAAGATCACTATTCATAGCTAGATCTAATCTTTCTAACAAACAATTTACCAAATAAATTAAAATGAAAATTTTAATTGATAAAACTATTCAACCCTCCCCCCCTTTAGTTTTTCACAATTGGTATCAAGAGCAGGTTATCAAAGATTTTTAAAATATACTATATTTTAAAATCTTTAAATTCGATCAAATGAATTTTGAAAACTACAAAGAAGGATTTCTCTTGAATAAATCAGTTATGTAAATTTTTAAGTCTAATATTTTTTTAGAAAAATTATACCATTTTATTTTAGATCTATTTGTTTTATAATCCTTGAAGAAGCTTGGATCATCAAAATGATCATAGATCTTTGACGCAAAAATTCCCAGAGCTCCTATAGATTAAAAGTACATGTCTCGAAAAGGGACATCTTAACTATCTGGTTCGTATAAATACATGTATTATATGTAGTCATAAAATATCTCTTTGGGCCAGACTCAAAAGCCCTTTAGCAATAGAAAAATAAATTGGGCTAAAATCAAAGGATATTCTGTTATATCTGTTAATCCGGATCTTCCGATACCCTCGTAAAAAGGTACCGGCTAGTGTTATCAGGAGGTACCGTGCTACAGTAAATACAATTGTCAAACTAATTTTTTTATTCGGGTTTAGCCAAATTTATTTTCAAAAGCAAAAACAAAGCGTTATTTAAAACTTATCTTACTCTCGTTAATTTTGTTCATTATTTTTTGAATAAAATCACAAAAATATATTGGATCAAAATAATCAAGTAAACAACATCAAGGGTTAAAATATAAATTATTTTCAAAGACTCGTATCCAATCAGTTGGGTTCGGTTAATAAAGCTTCCCTCACTAAAACTCATGAATCGGACTTATATCAAAAGACCAAAAATAGCAAGGCACGTTCCCTCATCATCTTTTACTTATTACTTGTCTATTATTATTCTTGTTAGGGGTCATTGAATATATCTTATGTATGGGCTTTATGATTCATATATCTTTAATTATTTGGGCTTACCTTATATGGATCAATAATAGACTCATTGGACCTTATATGATTATGTGTTTATTTGTATTAGTCTAGAAAAATATTTTGTTTGGTATCGGTTTAGCACACTATTACTTGCTTCACCCAAAAATCATCTCCGTATCATAAGTCTAGCTTTATCCATCCAAATTCTTGTATCTAAACCTCAAGCATTCGGAGTTATTCAAATTATATCTTTCCTCACACATACCTATAAACCAACGACCACCTCATTCTATTATATATATTCTTTTCATCCCCCATCATCCTCACCTCATTCAAAAATCAAATTATCCCATTTTCCCTCTCATTCAAAAATACCGTATACCTTCATCCATGGAAACCATCTCGAAAATCTTCAGTCCCGTCATGATCATCATCATCATCTCGCTCCTAATGCTCATATGCCTGATACTCAAGTTCTCACATGGCGATTTATTCTTTGTCTTGGCATTTTACATTTTCGTCGTATTTCATATCCTTTGTATTGCGTTAAGCATCGAAATGAAATATATATAAGAATATTATGTGATTTTCATTTTTCATGATTGTCGTTTATTTTCCGTGTTCCTATATAAATTCTACACGCCTTCGTCACTCGTTTAAAATATGTGATAAACTAACTAATGTCAATCCCAAATAAAAAAAACTAGCTAAAATATAGTTGAACCAAATCAACATCAAATATATATATATATATATATATATATATATATATAATATATATATATATATATATAATATATATATATTTATATATATAAATTATAATATATATATATTAGTTAATTCTTTCCTGGTACCCTTCATAATGAAGGGCGGTACCCTCCTCAAGAAGGTACCGGGAGAACCGGCAGATTGATAAAAAGAATATGTTAGTTCCTTTTTATCTTGTCACTATTTCAAACTTTGTCTTCTCCATTGAACCGCCCTTGACGAACCTTCATCTCCAATATCATTTTCTTGGTCGAATCATCATCTAATTCGTGCATTTTCTCACATTGTAAGTATTATTCATAATCCTCCTCTTTGAATTAATCATAGATTAGTATCTCTACTAAAATTAGGGCTTGTACAATTAATCACACTTAAACAATGAATTTAACGTAATTAACTCTCTGTGATTGCCTTAGTTAGGAATTGCATCTTCTTTATTATTTGAAAATCGGTTCATGCATATAAACTTTATAGAAAATATTTGTTTTCTTTTCGAAAAATCTCAATTGAGATAACTATCTTAAAAATGTGTTAAGCATTGTTAATACATGTAAAAACGAGTCATTATCTCAACAACTTAATTTCAAAGAGGGTTTGTATAAACACATCTTGACCGTTATCTATATTGTTATCATACTCGATTTTCAATTTAACAAAATAATACATCATATACGCTAAGTATAAGCGATGATATAAACTCATAAAACGGGTTGTAATCTCAGTAACATTTTGTTTCAAGAAGGGGTTAAGACGCATCTTGATTATCTTTCGAAAAATGGTATTAAACTTGATTTATGAGTTAATAAAAGAAATTGTCATACATCCAAACACCGAAACAAACTTATAATTCAATCGGTAATTTCTTCCTCCTTACTTTGTCAAATTAATCTCTTTAGGTTCAAAATGCCGAAAGCTATCCATCAAGACCACCAAGACACCGCCTACTATATTCCTAAATACCATCAAACCGAGGGCCTCTCGGACAAAAACAAAGCTATTTTTAAGAACCTCGAGTGACGCTTCTTTCATGAAGGTCATGTCGTCTACTCTTCTTATCTTGATAACTCCAACATTCGCCAAATCTTTTCCGCCATCAACTTTGATTGTCTTTTGAATATCGACGAACAAATTCGCCCCGTGTTCGTTGTTGCATTCTACAAAAGTGTTCTGATCACTCGAAATGTCATCCAAACAATTTCCCTTGCCTTTATCATTCAAGCTATGAGATTGTTCTTCCTCTCCATCAATTTGCCTAAATTCTTCGCATTTCATGCAAAGGAGCTTGCATGTACTCTCCGAATTGGCCTATTGCATCCCTTCCAAAAAGCGTCAACCCTAAACCTGCCTACTTCACTCCTTTGAATGATCTCGTCACGGTCCGTGACGCCATTTTCTATGAAAGAGCCTCTCCTAAACGTACCACCAAATAGGGCAAAGTAATGTGTGTAGGCAACTTATTTGACTCCTTGTGGTATTTTAAGCGTTATTTCTAACTTGTTTAGGGAGCGTTTGGTTTATAAGAATTATAGGATCATCGTATGTTTATCCCACTTGTAGATTCTTGCCTTACTTAAGGATGACTATTGATATCTTTTAAGGTAGAAACATGAACACTAGAAGCCTTTTTGCATACTTTTGGGATCTAAAAATATGTGCAGACCCCGGTACCGTGTGCAGCAAAGGCCGGTACCTTTCTGCAAAAGGTATCATGGAAGCCGGTTCCACAGAAAGTTTTAGGCCATTTTGGGTAGTTAACTTTTGTATCCAACACTTTAATTAGGATATTTATATCGGTCTTAAGGCTGCCCAATAGTTTCTTTTGACTTACATTGCCATTAAGCACTCCTAATGATTGTATTTAGAGAAAAAGTAGTGGTTAAGTCATTTAATATTTTGCATGGCTTGATTCTATATAATAGGATCACCTTAAACTTGAAATTACCATTCCTTCCATCTCCCAAAAACCTGGTATTTGTAGCCATAATATCACCTGTTGGGAATTAAGGGCTTTTACAAAGTTTATACTACTGGTTCACTTAGTATCATGCATAAATTAGTTTGTACTGCTCAGATTATAACTACCAGTACTAACTGATTAGTACTGCTAGTGTAAAAGTTAGTACTGCTAGTACTAACTTAATACTGCTAAAGAGATCTTAATACTGCTGAAGACTTAAGACTGCCAGAAGAAGATAATGACTGCATGAAGATAAAGACGTGTGAAGAGATATGTATGGACTTATTCAAAGTGTATATCTTATAAAGTTAGAAAGATATGTATATGATTAGAATTATAGAAGATCTTGAGTATCTTCAAATATTTGTAGTTATCTTGTAAAGGACTCCTTGGTGTATAAAAGGAGATCCTAGGTTTTGGTTATTAAAAATCTCAATTGATAGAGTTGCATGCATAGCTTCAAGGTTGTAAACCCTAGTACTAGACAGAGTGCTCGCATTATTCAATAATAAGTAATCATAAGCTGTTTTGGTTATTATCATTGTTCATTTCAAGTTTACTGTTTTCTTGATATTTCTTCTAAAGTATTAAAGATGGTAGATTCCGCATACTCTTTAGTATTCACAAAGTTTCTAACATTGTTGTTTTGGATTTATCCAAAGTAACATAATCTTTACAAGCTAAAGAATAGATCTTGAGTTGGGAACAACAAGTGGTATCAGAGCTTGTGTTCTGAAACTTTGATCTAGAAGAAACAAACAAGAAGAACTCTTTATTCACACATGAGTGGATCTAGAAACTGCCCAAACCAATGCTACTGCAAAGTTGCCCATTCTCAAACAAGGTGAATATGAGATGTGGAGACTAAGAATAGAGCAATACTTTCAAGTTCAAGACTATGCTCTATGAGATGTCTTAGAGAATGGCAACTCTTTTAAACCAACAGCACGAACAACAACAAATGATGATGGTACTTCTACTTCAATGATACCAGTCCTGTTACTACTGAAGAGAAGGCCCAAAAGAAGAATGATGTAAAAGCAAGAAGTATGTTGCTGATGGCACTTCCCTGTGAACATCAATTAACATTCAATCAATACAAGGATGCCAAGACTTTGTTTGATTCCATACAAACAAGATTTGGTGGTAATGATGCCACAAGGAAGACTCAAAAGACACTTCTGAAGCAGATGTATGAGAACTTTAATGCTCTAAGCACAGAGTTACTTGACTCTATTTTTAACAGGCTTCAAAAAATTGTTAGCCAGTTGGCCATCTTGGGTGAAAACATCTCTCAAAAAGATCTCAACTTAAAATCTTTAAGAAGTCTGCCTTCTGAATAGAACACTCATGTAGTGGTCTGGAGGAATAAATCAGATCTTGACACAATGAGCATTGATGATCTCTACAACAACTTCAAGGGGATTTTGGTTTGGGGAAAAAAAAACAGAAAACTCAAACTCAAGCTCTCAGAATATGGCCTTTGTGTCATCTCCTAGCAGTACCAATGAAGTTAATACTGCCAATGTTCAAGTTAGTACTGCTAACTCTCCTGTTAGTACTGCTGATTCTCCAGATAGTACTGCTAACTTAAGTGATGCCACTGTCTATGCGTTTTTGGCAAATCAACCAAACGGGTCTCAACTTGTTCATGAAGACCTTGAACAAATCATAAAGATGACCTAAAAGAAATGGTTTTGAAATGGCAGTATAGCTTTTACTGAGCATGAGAGCAAGAAGGTTATTTCCAGGAGGAACAGTAAGAAGATTCAATATCAATGGAAGTGATACTGTTGGATATGATATATCCAAGGTAGAATGTTTCAACTGTCATAAAATGGGACATTTTGCAAGAGAATGCAAAGGTCCTAAGAATCAAGAAAATAGGAACAGGAATCAAGACAACTCAAGAAGGATTGTGAATGTGGAAGAAACTTCTTCAAAAGCTATGGTGGCTATTGATGGAGCTGGTTTTGATTGGAGCTTTATTGCAGATGAGGAAGTACCTACCAACATGGATCTTATGGCTTCAGGGACTCAGAGGATATAATGATAACTTGTACTAACACCGGTCTTAAAAAAGCTTTGAAACTCTTAAACTCAATATGATTAATTTAGAGTAGAGTTAATAAATCTGAGTTTAATCTAGCTACCTATAAAAGTGGTTTAGCATTTGTAGAAGAACAACTTGTCTTTTACAAGAAAAATGAGATATTGTTTTGTGACCAAATTGTTGTTCTAAAAAGAGACACCTCATTTAAAGACTCAGAAATTAATGCTCTTAAAAGTGAGATAGAGAAGCTTAAGAAAGAAAAAGAGAGCAATCAAATTAAAATTGACAAATTTGAAAATGCTTCTAAAAGCTTAGATAAATTAATAGGGAGTCAAATATCTGATAACAGTAGAAAAGGTATAGGGTTTGTAAGCTATAATGCTGTTCCACCTCCACCTACTAGGCTTATTTGCACCCCAACTATTGATTTATCCAACTCTAGTCTTGTGGAGTTCAGAATTCTGAGTTGAAGGGTATGACTTAAGGCCAGTCATGAGTGTCAGTTAAAGATACCTTATGAGGTGGTGCGTTTGGGTGGCAGCCAACCACGAGGGTGCGTCGGTGTTTGCGGTTAGCACCATGAGGTGCAGTTGGTTTTGATATGAACACCGAGAAGGGTGCGGTTGGCTGTTTGGTATTAGGCAGCCACAAGGGGGTGTTTGTTTCGGGTTATTAATGCCGAATAGGGTGCGTTTGGCATGAGAAAAACACATAAGGATGTGTTTGGTTTAGCAGATTGATGTAGAGGGTGCGTTTGGGACAACAGATTTGCAATAAAGGGGTGTTTGGTTGGGCAGATTGGTATTAAAGGGGTGTTTGGTTGGGCAGATTTACCAAACAAGGGTGTTTGGTTTTGCAGATTGCACCAAGGGGTGCGTTTGGGTTAACAGTTTCGGCATAGGGAGCGTTTGGTTTAACCGAAACAACAATAAGGGTTCGTTTGGTTTACACACTTGACAAATAAATAAAACATAAAAGTTTATATTATAAGAACCGGATATATTGGTGGTTTAAAATGGTTAAATAAATGTAATATTTATTACTTTGTGTTAGTTTATATATGAATATATATATATGTAGATATTTAAAACACGCGGATGTTGAAATATTGATTTTGTTATTAAGTGGAAAAACGTTAGATTTTATAAATATGGAAAGCGTTATATAACCGGAAAGGTCATGACGAAATTTATATAAATTTCTATATTAGTAATGATTTACCAAAACTTCTATTATTTTAGAAACCCGGTAAAATAAACTAAGTTATATTTTAAAGATATATTAAATTATAACTATATAATAACCCGACAACGAACGAAAACTATACATTTACAAATGAGGTAACGATTTTAGCCACGATCCGTTGATAAGACGAAAGATTTATTTATAAAATATTATTTTATAAATTCTGTAAAATCATAACTTTAAGACGTGTGTCTACTTTTATGCAAGGACTTTTTATTAATTAAATTGGCGTCGAAATATTTTGTTTCAATTATTTTCTCACGTTCCTTATATAATACCTGCAAAGTATTATATACGTCACATTAATCTTTGGATTGTTTGTCTTTGTTATATAATTCACGGTATGAGTTATATAAGGGTTTATTTTTCATATGTAATATATACAGAATATATTACATACTTTGTGATCACTTTTCAATTTATTTATTTAACCAACCACCAAACTATTACAACTTGAAAATCTAAATCTTTATCAACGTGTCGCGTTGATGTTACCATTCATCGGGAAATCCAAATACATTAACCTAGGCTAGTGAGACAATAGGTTTCAAAGAGGAAAGATAGATCAGACCTTATTTATCAAGAAGCAAAAAGGAGATATTTTGCTTGTACAGGTCTATGTTGATGACATTATCTTTGGCTCTACAAACAAGGAGTTGTGTACTGAATTTGAAAAACTGATGCATGACAAGTTTCAGATGAGTTCTATGGGAGAACTCAATTTCTTCTTAGGTTTGCAAGTGAAGCAAAGAGAAGATGGGATATTTATCAGTCAGGATAAATATGTAGCTGAGATATTAAGGAAGTTTGGTTTCACAGATGTCAGGACAGCTAGCACCCCAATGGATACAGAAAAGCCTTTGCTCAAGGACTCAGATGGTGATGATGTTGATGTTCATCTCTACAGATCAATGATTGGATCATTGATGTATCTTACATCATCTAGACCAGACATTATGTTTGCAGTATGTGCATGTGCCAGATTCCAAGTTACACCTAAAGTTTCACACTCACATGCTGTGAAAAGGATTTTTAGGTATCTAAAAGGCCAACCTAAACTGGGCCTTTGGTATCCTAGAAATTCTCCCTTTGATCTGGTGGCATATTCTGATAGTGACTATGCTGGAGCAAGCTTAGATAGGAAATCAACAACAGGAGGTTGTCAGTTCCTAGGGTGCAGATTGATATCATGGCAGTGCAAGAAGCAAACTGTGGTTGCCACCTCCTCTACTGAAGCTGAATATGTGGCTGCTGCTAGTTGTTGTGGGCAAGTACTCTGGATTCAGAATCAAATGCTGGATTATGGGTATAATTTTATGCACACCATGATTAATATTGACAATAACAGTACTATATGTATTGTTAAGAATCCTGTTTCACATACTAAAACAAAACACATTGAGATTAGATACCATTTTATAAGAGACTGCTATGATAAAAAGTTAATTCAAGTGATTAAAATCCACACAGATCACAATTTTGCAGACTTACTTACAAAAGCTTTAGATGTTGGAAGGTTTCAGTACTTGGTTGCAAGTATTGGAATGCTAAATCCTTAGAATTTTAATCTCTTTGTGTCTTTGTAATGTTTGTACAGGATTAGTACTGTTAGTTTTGTCAATTAGTACTGCTAAGTATAATTAGTACTGCTGGTTATACTTAAGACTGCTAGTTAAAACTGTTAGTCATAATTAATACTGTTAAACAAGAAAATACTTTGGATAGTGTATTCTTGGTTTTGGACTAACATTTGCAGGCTAAGCATATTGAGTATCTGGTATTGAATTGAGGGGAGGCTAATAATGTCAATATGCAGTCAAGAATGGATGGAAGGACATGTAACATCAAACAAAAGTGTGTGATGAATCAAACACCTAGGCAACTCAAAAGAGGTCGGGACACAAAGATACCTCAGTCTAGTGGTCCCCTTGAAAAGGTTGGTGATGAGGCTGTCCATAAGGAGTTGGGTGACAGAATGGAAAGGGCTGCCACTACTACTTCTAGCTTAGAAGCAGAGCAGGACAGTAGTAACATCAATAGGACCTAATCTATGGCAACACTTAATGAGCAAAGTCCTTAGGGAACTGGTTCAGATAGTGGTTCTAGGTGCTAAGATACCAAATTAGGGGGGTGTAGATGCTCAAACTAGGTTTGAGACTACATCTAAATAGTCCAATGATCCACCTCTCTCAAGAGTTAACACACTTGGAAGTGGGGAGGACAGTATGAAACTAATGGAATTGATGGGACATTGTACAAAACTGTCTGAATTTGTGAGAAAAAGAAAAGAGAGAATTAGTGAGCTGGAAAATAGAAAGAGAGATGTGTGAAATAAAAACAAAAAGAGTGATTGAGTAAGAAAATGAATTGAGAGAAAAGTGAGAATAAAAACAGAAAGACAGATTGTGAGAGTCAAAATTGGTGATGGAAATGCTTTTTAGACAAAATTAAGGTTAAAACTTGTATCTCAAAGTTAGTACTCCTGGGCATTACTTAGTACTGCTGGCCATGTTTTAGTACTGCTGGGCTTAAAATTAGTAATGTTAGGCTAAAATTAGTACTGGTGGGTGACCGTTAGTACTGTTTAAGGCATAACAGAATTTCTTTCACTAAATATAGCCGTTGCGAAATTTCCGCCAACTACTTCGTTTATAGGTTTGACTAATAGGAGAATTCATGATATTTCTATAAATTCATAAGATTTATTCAAGATAAGTATAAATTTTATTCAGTCGGTCCAATTAAAAACCTTAAATCCTCTCTCTTATCTCAATTAACTCTATAAAACACACATACTCTCATCCACGATCATATCCCAAAACCTTAATTAACCTTCTTTACATCAAATGGCGAATTTAGACTTTTCCGACATGCACAACATGATTGTCTACTTACAGAAGTTAGAAGGAAGTGAAGGGTTTCATCAGATAATTGATTTTCTCACTACAAGTCATATTAAGTATGCCCTCACTGAAAACCCAACTATCTATGTTTCTCTTATAGAGCAGTTTTGGCAAACTGCTACTACAAGCACACTTGAGGATGGAGACATGGGTATTCCTGCAACAATAGATGAGAAAGTCAAGGTTGTTTCTGAGGCCTCTATTAGAAGACATCTCAAGTTAGAAGATTTTGATGGTATTAGTATTTTATCTACTATATAAATAAGCCGAAATAAAGCTCAAACGAGCTTATAGCTTAAAGGTGAAAACCTCCCTTAATATCAAGTGCCCTAGGGTCTAAACAGAAAAGACCCAAGGCACAGCGGAAGGGAGGTGTGTATAAAAAGGGTGTATTGAGGGTAAGGCCCGGGTTCGAGTCTGCACCCGGTTTCCCTTATCTCCCCTTTTTTTACAAAAACTTTTTCAATCAAACTTGTTAAGCTCCCTTGAGCGTAACTAGTTTCATAACTACAACTTTTTTAGAAAAGCTAAGAATAAGCTGAAAAAGGGCTTTTTGTTGGGCAGTTTGCTTAAATAAGCTTAAGGCAAAAAGAGGCTTTTTCTTGGTGACTTTTTGGACTAATAAGCTAGAATTTGAACTAATAAGCTGAAAGAAGCTATCTATCCTAACCTAAATAAGCACTAGGAATTAAAATCTACAACTAAATAAGCTGAAAAGGGCTTAAACTAGACAGAAAGCTTAAATAAGCTTAAGGCTTAAATGGCTAAATCTTTTTGACTGTTAACACAAAATAAGCAAGCAAAGAAAATTGGAAAATGAGCACACACAGCTTAACATACCAACAATAAGAATCTCTAGGAACAAAAATAAGCAAATGCAAGAAACCCAATAAGCCAGAAGTTGGCTTAAACACTCAGCAGTACTAACTTTGGAGTTAGTACTGCTAGGGTGAGTTTGCTTTTTCTTGCACACAATAAGCAAGCAAAATGGACAATAAGCAAACTAGGGTAACTAACACACCTAATAAGCAGCTAAGGACACAAATACAGCAATTAAAAAGCACAAAATAAGCTATTTCCTACAAATACACTAATTAAAACAGTAAGTCCCTATTTTGAGCTTAAAAATAAGCTACCTAGGGGGCTTCCTAAGGGCTACAAATAAAGGGCTTAATAAAAGAGCTTATTGGCTTTCTAGAAAAGCCAAAAGCTCAAGATAAGGTTCACAAATAAGCTAAATCAGAGTGCTTAAAAACACCCCCTTAGCACCAGGGCAAATATACTAAGCAAAGGGGGCTTAATTTGACAGCTTAAAATGAGCTGTCAAATAAGCTCAAAATTAAAAATAAAGTTGAGACAGATTGAAAAGGGCTTAAGGTGAGCTTATGCTCAAATTTTAAGCTTTCAAAGTTCTAATGTTCTTTCATATAACTTTCCAAGATTGTTTCTATGAAAAGAACTTCTCGTTATAATGGGCTAATACGTTCAATGATGTCTTCCGGAGATTACAAAGCCACCATGAGGGAAAACTGTACTTTGATACTTTGATGCTATCAGGTCAACTTCCAGGGGGAAGTAGTTTATACTACTTCACTTAGTATGGTTTGTGAAGTATTCTGCATGCGTGAGAAGAATTGTTGCTGATCTCTTGCATGTTCCCCCAAATGGATATTCACCAAGACGAATGACCTGATACAGTAAAAGAAGCAATATTAGATGAGGTGTGGTTGACTAATTCTTCTACTAATTCGCAGTGGCACTTTAAAACGTCATGTTTTAGAAGATCGTTCAAGCTACATCAACGTTTCAGAATCTGCTCAAGATACGGATGTTGGTTTGGGGGGAAGCTGATTCAGAAACTTTGCCAAAAAGAAGTCCATGAAGAAAGCTTTTAAAGACATGCTGCATGAATTGGGGGGAAGTTAATCCAACTCATGCATACTACAATGGTTCCAGAACATGTCAAGACAAAGAAGATCCAAGCTGGAGTACAAGTATCAAGACTAGAAGACAAAGACGTCATCTTCAGCATTGGAAGTGCCTTAAATACCATTATATTATGATGTATCTGTACTTGTTAGGAACATTGTAAGTAATTATGTATGCCCACATATTGAGGGAAGATTTATTAGCCTTAAAATATGTCGGCTAATACAGAATTACATTAGTATAAATAGGTAAGACTCACAGGGACCTAAAATGTCTAGTTAAGATAGTTTAGAGAGTCAAGACCTATATATATCCCCTTCATACTTCCATGGAGGGGTAGAGGATTCATTTTACTTGTAATAAGGTGTGTGTGTTTCTCTCTCTAGAATACACACATCTTTCCTTTCTCTCACTAAATAATATGGCTAAACAGCTAAAGATACGGATATTGGTTTGGGGGGAAGCTGATTCAAAAACTTTGCCAAAAAGGAGTCTATGAAGAAAGATTTTAAAGACATGCTGCATGAATTGGGGTGAAGTTAATCCAACTCATGCATACTACAATGGTTTCAGAACAAGTCAAGACAAAGAAGATCCAAGTTGGAGTACAAGTATCAAGACTAGAAGACAAAGATGTTATCTTCAGCATTGGAAGTGCCTTAGATGTCATTTTATTTTGTTATATTTGTATTTGTTAGGAACATTGTAAGTAATTCTGTATGCCCACATATTGGGGGAAGATTGTTAGCCTTAAAATATGTCGGCTAATACAAAATTACATTAGTATAAATACGTTAGACTCACAGGGACCTAAAATGTCTAGTTATGATAGTTTAGAGAGTCAAGACCTATATATATCCCTCCATACTTCCATGGAGGGGTGAGGATTCATTTTACTTGTAATAAGGTGTGTGTGTTTCTCTCTCTAGAATACACACATCTTTCCTTTCTCTCACTAAATAATATGGCTAAATATTTGTTCAATCCTCCCCGACCTCCGGATCGTGTCCCTTGTTATGTGATATCTTATGGGTAACACACCCTTATTTGATACTATGATGGTTCAAGCTTCTGAAGAAGTGGGTGAGGATTCAGATCATCCAACTGATTCCACTTAAATACCCATTATTGATCAACCATCTACATCCTCTCAACTCAAGAAGAAACAAACATCTAAGAAGACTCAGAGAAAGGAGGCAGAGGCCCCTTAAGATGAGTCAGAGCATGAGGAAAGTATACCCACACCTTCCAATGATCCACAACCTAGTGGTGAGGATAGCATGTAACTAACTGATTTGATGGTTTTATGTACCAAATTGAAAACACGGGTTCTTGATTTAGAAAAAGCAAAGAATGCTCAAGCAAAGGAGATTGTTGCCTTGAAGAAGAGAGTCCAGAGTTTGGAAAGGAAGAAAAAGTCAAGACCTACATGTTTGAAGAGACTCAAGAAAGTTGGTATGTCTAGGAGAGTTGAGTCCTTTGAAATCAAGAGAGTTTGGGTAATCCTGAAGATGCATCTAAACAGGGGAGGAGTATTGCAGATCTTGATAAGGATGATGATGTAACTTTAGTTGATGAAACTCAAGAAAGATAGAATGATGAATTGATGTTTGATACTGGAGTTTTAGATACTGATGAGATGCCTGTGGATGCTAAAGTTAATGAGAAAGATGAACAGAGTACTATGCTTGATGATAGTACTGCTGGTGAAGCAGTCACTACTGCTAATGTTGAAGGTAGTGCTGCTCCTACAACTATTGAGGAAATCACTTTGGCTTAAGACCCAAGGCTAGAGGGGTAGTAGTACAGGAGTCAAGTGAGTTCAGAGCTCCACAAGAGGCACAACCTTCAATTTCTAAAGACAAAGGAAAAGGTATTATGATTGAGCCTGAAGTTCCTTTAAAAAGAAAAGATCAAATTGCTCTTGATGAACAAATTGCAAGAGATATTCAAGCTAAGTTGGATGCTGAATTAATAGAAGAAGAAAAGCTGGCAAGGAAACAAGAAGAAGATGACAACATAGCATTGATTGAGTCATGGGAAAATACACAAGCTATGATGAAGGCTGATAGATTTCTAGCTGAGAGACTCCAATTAAAAGAAAGAGAGGAGTTGACAGATGAGGAAAAAGGAAAACTATTTATGGAACTGATAGAGAAAAGAAGAAAACATTTTGCTGCACTCAGAGCACAAGAAAAGAGAAACAGACCTCCTACCAAGGCACAAAAGAGAACTCAAATGTCTACCTATCTTAAGCACATGGGTGGATACACATACAAACAGCTAAAGGGAAAGAGTTTTGATGAAATTCAAAAGCTGTTTGACAAGGAAATGAAGAGGGTAAATACCTTTGTGGCTATGGGTTCTGAGGTACATGAAAGCAATGAAAAGAAGGTAGAAGGTAGTGAGGAGACAGCTAAAGGCAGCAGAAAGAAGATGCTTGGAAGGAAAAGAGCAGGAAAAGAGCAACAACAAGAATCCTTAAAGAAACAAAGAATGGAGGAAGACAAAGAGTCAGATGAAGTTGAAGAAGTTGAAGAAGATGATGAAGCTGAGCTAAAGAAGCATTTGGTGATTAAAAAGGATGAAGATATAGCAATTGATGCTATACCACTTGCTACCAAACCACCAGTGATTATTGATTACAAGCTTCATAAAGAAGGTATGATGGTACATTATCAGTTGATAAGAGCAGATGGAAGTTCCAAGAGATATTCTTCAATGATAAGGATGCTACAGGGTATAGACAGAGAAGACTTGGAGGCTCTTTGGAGGTTAGTCAAGACAAAGTATGGTGATATAAGGCATGAAGATGAATTTGAAAGAGTGTTGTGGGGAGATTTAAAAGTCATGTTTAAACCAGATATAAGGAGTGATGTATGGAGAAATTTACAAGGATACAGGGTGACCATTTGGAAGTTGATTGATTCATCTGGAGTCCACTTTGTAAGGTTTGAAAATGTCCACATTTTTATGTTGGTTGAATAGAGATATCCCCTCACACCAATAACCATCACCAATATGCTAAACAAAAAACTTCAAAATGATCATCTTAATGAGATGTGCTATCAAGTGCTAAAGCTTATGGTAAAGCAGCAAAAAGGTCAATGAAAGGTTTGAATCTACAAGATTTGTTTTGATGTCGAATTTATGAAGAAACGAAGGTTCAAGGTGTTTGTTTTGGATGCTAGTCATATTCGTCAACATTAGGGTTTGTCAAACCCTAATTATAATCAAAGCAGAAACATGTTATCATGTGTGAATGACATCAAGGAGGAGCAACAAGTGTTTCCTGATTCGATATCAAGGTTGTAATGTTTACGGAATGTTTCAACTGCCAAGTAAACAAGAGAATAGTAGTAAGTTGTTAGTACTGCTCGTTTATATTTAAGTACTACCACAGATAAAGTTAATGTTGTTTGTGTTTATTAATTCTGTCAAGTTTATTCGGTTAGTACTGCTACATGTTTCATTACTACTGCTCGTTCAATGGCAGTTAATACTGCTAGTTTTAGCAGTTAGTGTTGCTCGAACTGTTTATGCTGTCAGTTTGTACGATAGTGCTGCTTGGTATGTGTTTAATTACACATACCTTTTACCTTTAAAAACAAGTTAAAATAACCAAAAACGGACTTAAAATGCCAAAAATATGCTTGTTTTGCTAATTGTGTTGTGCAGGAACGGAATTCTAAGAAAAGGACGAAAAACGAAGCCAAAACGACAAAACCGGACACGGAATGGAAAAGCGTGGAAAAGACAAAGTCAAGACCAAGCCCAAGTGTCAAAAAGTCAACCCAAGTCAACCCCGACAAATCCAGAAGTCAACAAGTGAAGAAAAATAAGTTTAGGGACTTAAATTGCCAAATCCTAAACTTATTTAAAGAGGGAAAAGAAGAAAACAATCACAAGGGCTTAAACTGCCAAATGCCCAAAGACTTAACCACAAGGGTTAAGTCTGCCAAATAGGCAAAGTTACATCTAACAAGGACCATGGGTGCAATTGCATATATAACCGTTGGGGGGTGTTTCTGCCAACACCCCAAACTTCTATAACCCACTTGGACTTAACTCGCAAACACATATAAAACGATGAGGGACCAAACTTGACAAAACCCCAAACCCTCACCCCATGTTTGAACTACTGTATATCTTCTACATCAATTTCCCGCCAAAGCTTCATAACCCCACCCCTGTCCATATCAACCTCGTTGACCTCCCACAACACTCCAAAACCTTTACAATCACAAACCCCACCCCCCACATGGCCTTTGCCAAGCTGGCAATCCATAATCCTACCAATTCGATCAAGGGTTTGGATTCAAGACCTTGGGCACCAAGATAAATGGATGGACATGATTACTTTGTGTTTTCTACACTCTCACAACAAGCACACAAGTCGTCAAATGTGTCTACAAAGAAACACACCCAAGTGAAGACAGCAAGAGAAGACCAAGTCAAAACCCTAGCTCATTTGGCTATAAAAAGCCTTTGTAAGCCCTTGAGGCAATAGTTAGTTTTTGTAGTAGTCTTTTTTAGTTTAGTTTTAAGTTTTTAAAGTAGCAAAACTTTTAATGTACTTGTACTTTCTTTTAATGAAAATTCAGCTTTAATTTTACATTTGTGTTCTAAGTTACATATGTCTCTTTAAAAAACCTTTAAGCTTTTTATATAAGCACTCTTTATAACCTGTTTTAAAGTGTGATCAAAAGTTAAGAAAAATTCAAAAGAAAAAAAACGGGTTACTGTTTGATCAAGTGGATGAATGAGCAATTATGGATGGCTCATTGGGATTGCTTAGTTTAGCTTATTTATA